>PVIA01002957.1:0-186684 GCA_004024845.1 Tonatia bakeri | reverse complement strand
AAAAAGTCATCAAATGGAGGGTTAGCAACAGGGAAGTAGGAGGAGGAAGGAAGGGGGAAGAGATATAGAAAATAAGTAGCATAGACAGTAGGGAGAAAATAGACAGGGGGAGGGTAGGAATAGTATGGGACATGTAGACACTAGAGAACTTATGACACATGGACATGAACTAAAGGGGGGAATGAGGGTGGGAGGGAATGGGCAGGGTGGTGGGGAGTGAGGGGGGAAAATGGGCCAACTGTAGTTGCATAATCAATAAAATAAAGAATTAAAAAAAATTTCTGGATTTAGTTACTTTTAATATTAAAACAAATTTTTGTTAGAACTATAACAGCAATTTCAATAAGAATAGTTTATAACCTTATTATTCAAATCTCACAGTTAAACAATACCTGTTAAGAAAGCCAAGCAAAAGTTCAGCACCAAATATCGGCCTGAATTATCTCAATATTAATAGATAATTATGCAATCTACTAGATAATTTTGCAAACTTCATATCTGCAAAATTAGCATATCAGTGATTAGGTCTCCACAATTGAAACAAAAGGATTTCTTGAAATAGATGGATAGTTGGGCAAAGGGCAACAATGCTGAAGTAGAAACATGAACTGTGAAAAAAAGGCAGATTATAATTTGCATCAGCAATTACTTCCAGTCTTCACTTTACTTCATTATGCATGGCCAGGTTTTAATAATTAGGCTTGTTGATTTTTTGGCATTAACTCACTGAATAACACCATTATAATCATCACACACACACAGATACACACAGAAATACAATTCTCATCTATTAGTGTGTATCATCAGCTCAGGCAATGCGCAGATATAGGGGAAATTATAGTTTAAATTGGGAAGCCATAATATACAAATATTTTATCCTAACTCAACTTCAAAATCACCTCATTTTACTAGTGACATTCTGTATCATTGCTCCCCTCATCCCCCACCAATAACACAGAGAAAAGTATTTACTTACACTGCACGATGAGCTGCACCAAGGCCTCTCTCGGTTTCACGTTAAAACCATTGTACTGGCTGGTCTGACATCTGTACATTCCTGACATTTCCCTAGACACATTCACAATCCTCAGTGTTCCATCATAGCTCTCCATTTGCATTGACCCATCCGGCATTGCGACTTCTTTATCTGCTCTAGACCAAAGGATGATGGGTTTAGGTTTTCCAGTTACTTGACACTGCAGTTCTATTGTGTCTCCTTCTCTGGTGACCAAAGGTGATTTTTCCTGTGGAACAGTCAGATTGGGTGGAACTTGAAATGGGAAAAAGAAAATTTTTCAAAGTTAGTATAAACTGGTAAAGCATATTCAAACACAGAAAATCATAAGGAAACAATTTCTGCTGGTTGAAGATGTGTGACAATTCAAATGACAAAAATTATAGAGAAGACCTTGGGAATAAGTGGCAAATACTCTTCTTGAAATAATTCTGAATTGTTTTTATAGAACTCGCTTGAATGAGGTCTTCAAACTTTAGCAAAATAAATAACCATTAAATTAGGCTGTAAATAGCCAACTTATGAACAATCTACTCAATGACTTGTTATTATCTGCCATTAACTGGGTCTTTAACATCTGCAATTCACAGAACAATGATCCTGCTTGCTGTGGGTGGGGTCAGTTTTTCAGTCTTCCACTTTATATGCGCTCTATCTTACCTAAACATGCTATAAGAAAAGGTAAGTGACAATGTAAACTGAGCAGGCATGGTAAACACAAGTAGTAAGAAAGGGAAAAAGAAGAACCTTTGTTGTACAGTTAGAAGTTTTGACTGGTTTAGCAATTGTTGCCAAATTGCTAAGGTTTAAGGTTTGCTTTCTCCCTAGTAGAAATGAGATGGAACAGCTCACTACAATGCCATGCTCGGATAATCCACTGTATTCTTCTTTTTTGAATGTTTAATATTTTTGAGGTTTATATTTAATATAATTTCACTTTAAGACATTTTGAGATCACTGTAAATAGTTTGCCATAATGTTGCTGCTATTTCTGTAAAATTAATTTTAATTGAACTTTTAAAAATATATTTCAATAAGAATTATAACTTTTCAAGTTGTCATTTTCTGATTTATTGAAAATATTTATGAGAAAATTAGGTTGATATTACTGGAACTCACTTTACTGTGCCAGAATATATATGTATGTTATGATTTAGGACAAAATATAAACTTCCAAGAGGCAATTGGTACCTAATGAATTTTCTTACAAATAAAATCATCCATTTCATTGGAAGACTTTTATTTTTAATACAATGCATATGAATTCAAATGTATTTATGCAATAGAACATCAATAAAAGGCATGGACTAAATTAAATGCCAAAGTAAGAATACACAGAAATACATGAATAAGCCTTCTTATAACCACAATGTGCTCCCTTTGGAGAGCACTGCACATGGGTGAAAAGGCGGAGGTTTTACTCTCCCTTGCAGCATCGCTGTGCTCCAGTGTCCAGGAATGAAAGCAAACATAATTTTTAAATTATCTGTCGATGAACATTGAATTTTTTCATATAGAAAAAAATAAATTTAAATCCAAAGTGATGAGAATTAATTATCTTACTATGTATCTTCATGTATACTTTTTCATTTAATTCCTTCACTTCTTAAATAAGTAGTGAAATGATAAAAATAAATAATGCATAGCATCTTGGAAATGAGAAAATATGGAACATTAAGACATTAGGCACCACTTTCTATAAGTATACATATTTGTGTGTGTTGTCCATATACATATATGTATGTATACACACACACTAAGAATTGCCATTAACAAAGCATATATTTAAATATGGCTGCATTTTAAAAACCTGCATGATCAAGTAATTTCATTTAATTATTTCTTCTTGTAAATATAAACAGTTAAATGGTTGTGTTAACTTACTCCTTTACAAGTAAACCACAAGGGAATGACGCAATTCTAAGCAGCCTCCTCTAAAATAAGTTCAAAAAGAAGCTGCAATATTTATTTACCTTGCATGAGAAATCACAAAGAATAAGAGGAATAACCTCAGCACTTAACATTAATTATGCTCCTACTATGTGCTGGAAAAAGTTAGGGATTTTACATTTTCATTTAATTCCCTGAATAGTCCTAAGGATTAAGTATTTAATATTAAAATTTAACAAATGGAAATCCTGAGAATAAGAGAAGAAAAATACTTTGGTTTGAACAAAATTCAAACTGAAGCCCATCTGTAACAGGTGGATAATGCAGAGACGTGATACCTGAAGCAGGTTCCAGTAAACTATGGTGTCTGAAACGAATAACTGGAGTTAGCACCAGACTCCTGTTCACAACTGCTCTGCTCCTATGGGTAAACTGGACTAATTGTCCCTGCCCATCTCTTCATCACTAGCCCAGGGACAATAAAACAGAGTCAAGGTAGAAGTGTGAGGGTGTAAGGTATAATTGACACACATTTCACAGATTACCTTATTTATCTATTTTATGTCATATGCCTATTTCTATCTTATATATTTATATATATATATATATATATATATATATTAGAATATTTTCCCAATATAAACCCAAACTGTTTTTAAGATATAATAATCCAAATAAATATATAGATTTTGATAAATCTATATGAAATAGATGAAAGGAAATGATAAATTATGAGATTATTATGTGGAGTATTCTTATTTGAAATCTTCCATCCGGATTACTTCCAAAAACAAGCAAGCCAGGTGACCTTGGCCAAACTTAACCACTCTGAGTATTAATTTCTACATTTTGAAACTGAGAACTTGCATTTTATGAGCTCCAAGGTTATTAATGTTTGATTATAAGAACAAACAGTAAAGACTTAAAGATAAAAGTGGTGTTAAAGTATTGATTTCATGACTTAATAAGATGATTATTCAACGATTTTATTACATTAGGCCATTCTAAAATAGACCCTTGACTAGCTATGTTTTATGTTTATCATGTTAAATAGTTCAAAAACTCCATTTGTAAATTTATTTGTTATTCATTTATTCAGATAAACTTTCCTCCCTATGCAGTCAAAATTATAGAAATGTAAACCTAAATTTTAATCTAGGTAACTTGAAAATAAATTTTACATGAATTAGCCCAGTTGTTGCACAACAGCAAAACATAATTAAAATATTGTTTACTTTTCATCTCTTCCATGGGGCTTTTTAAATCTTGAAATTGGAGTTACTGGTAATTCTTTCTTGGCAACATTCTTGACCAAGAAAGTTCATAACTTCTCAAAGTAATTATAGGCTTCTCTCTCTCACTCCCTCCCACATAAAATTTTCCACTCTCTGGAATTTTATACTCAATCCTCTATATTACGATATATTTTCTGTTATGAGTGCTAGCTGGTTCTCACAAATGTATCTATTTTATGTGTAGATAATATGAAGGCCAACTTTAGTCCAAGGTTCTTTCAGTTTACGATTGCACCCTATTTCTATATTCCAAAAGTCTTTTAAATCCCCGCACTTAAAAACCATTTATTTCTTGACTTGTTAATTATTTTTTTAAGTTTTTTTCTTTTTCTTTTACTTTATTTATTTTATTTTTAGAGAGGGAAAGGAGGGAGAAAGAGAAATAGAGAGAGAAACATCAACGTGTGGTTGCTGGGGGACATGGCCTGCAACCTAGGCATGTGCCCTGACTGGGAATCAAATTGACTTGTTAATTATTAACACACTTCATCTGGTAATTAAAAACTGTAATGTTTTTGGTTTCTTTTATCACTTCTCTTTGCTCATTACTTCCTAACTGCTGCTTTGGTTTCTCAATCAAAAATGTCTTATGTCTGCCTATTTCTCTTCATGACTGTACTGATTTCTTAGTAGAGGTCATCATTTTCTTCTTTTTTTCAGTGTCCTAATTGGTCTTTCTGTCACCAGTCTAATTCTCGTAAGTCTCCTGTTATTCTGTCATAAATTTTGTCATCATAAATGTCATTTTGTTCATATTGCTATGAAAACTATGAACCTCTATTGGTACTCTAATACTGCTTTAATTTAAAAAAAAATTGAGAATAGCCTGATAGAAATGTTATATAAATAGTGGTACAGGCACACAACAGAATATGATGCACCCTTTTTAATCATAACATAATAGACCTATATTTATGAAGAAAGATACTTATATTTTTAATGCAAGACAAGAAAACTAGTAAATAGTATGAACAGCTATAACCATTGTTAGTAAATGAGTAAAATATGTTACTGAGCAGTGTAAACAGAAATATCACATTTTTATACAACAAAAGTCTAATTAATGTTAGCTAATTAATGTTAACAGGGAGCTTCTTAAAGGGGAGACTGTATATGATTCATCTTTATATCACCAGCATTCTGCACTCTATTTAGCACATAATAGGAACTCAGTAAAAACATTTAAGCACATTAAGACAGGAAGCAGTTGGGCCCTGATTCAGAGAAGAGAAGGAGTCTTATATGTGGAAAAATCTAAAAATGTTCCAAAACACGAACAGTGGCTCTCACTTAATGTGGGATTATTGGTAATTAAATTTTCTCTGTATGTATCTTTCATTTTTCACTCTTCCACAAATCATGCAATGCATGTTAGCATATTACAGACTTCAAGAAGCCCAGAGAAACTTAAAATGTTAACACAACCTAGTTTTCAATGCTTATCTGATAAAACTTCATTTTTAATAACACAAATATATCACTCTGGACATCATGCTCTAGACAACATAGTCTGAGAAATGCTCCTCTAGAATTTCTCACCCTTATAACACTCATTCACATTTGATTTTACCAACTAGTGAACCTTAGTGCTCTTCAACAAGCAAATTTTCCCTATGTTCAGCATGTATTTTAGCACCCCATGACTTCTCCTCGTACTGAGATTCTGTTCAAATGTTACCACTTTCATAACTTTACCTAGCCTAGACTGAGGTGGCTGCTCACTATTGTATTGTACTCATTTAACCTGTACTTGTGGCTTTGTTCTATATTTTTCCCATGTTTATATCTCTGACCAGATAGCTTCTTGAAAGCAGTGTCTTAATCTATATCTAAAATCTGGTGCCTTGCTTTCCTATTTGGCACAGACCAGGAAGGCACAAAATAATTGAAGAAGGAATAGGGATAGAAATAGAGAGAAAGATAATGAGTAAGAAGATAAAGAGATATAAATATAATAGAAATAAACATAATAGATAAAAATCATAAACACTTTAGAAGGAAAGTGAAAAATAACAATAAAATATAATAGTAGCCTTGGCCCATGTAGACTGAAGGGTAATGGGTTCAATTTCCTGTCAGGTCGTATACTTAGGTTGCAGGTTTGATTCCTGGTTGGGATACTTAGGAAAAGGCAGCCAATTGATGCTTCTCTCGAGTGTTGATGTCTCTCTCTCCCTCTCTCTCTTTCTCAAACCCTTCTTCTCTCTAAAAGCAATGAAAAATTGTCCTTGGGGATGAATTCAGCAAAGTAGCATGATACAAAGTTGATATTCAAAAATAAGTTGCATTTTTATATGTTGATAATGAACTAACAGAAAGGGAAATTAAGAAAACAATCCCATTCACAATTTCTTCAAAAATAATAAAATACCTAAGAATAAATCAAGGATGTAAAAGACCTATACTTGGAAAATTATAAGACACTGAAGAAAGAAATTAAAGAAGATATAAATAAGTGGAAGTACATACTGTATTCATGCATAAGAAGAGTTAACATCATTAAAATGTCCATACTGCCCAAAGCAATCTGTAGATTCAATACAATTCCTATCAAAATTCCAATGAGGTATTTCACAGAAGTAGAACAAATATTTCAAAAACTTATATGGGACCACATAAAGCCTCACATAGGAACATGGATCTTGAACAATAAGAACAAAGTTGGAGGAATCATGCTACCTAATATCAAACTATACTACAAGGGCATAGTAATCAAAACAGTCATAAATACAGATGCATAGATCAATGGAACAGAATAGAGAGCCCAGACATAAAAACACACCTTTATATTCAGTTAATATTTGACAGAGGAAGCAAGCACATAAATTGGGCTAGAGATAGTTTATTCAATAAGTTTTGTTGGGAAAATTAAACAGATACATGCAGAAAATGAAACTAGTCCACCTTCTTATACCATACACAAGAATAAATTCAAAATTGATCAAAGACTTAGATGTTAGACCTGAAAGCATAAAAATCCTAAAAGAAAACCTAGGTAGTAAATTTTCAGACATTGGTCATAGAAATTTTTTATCAGATATATCTCCGTATGAAAGGGGAACAAAAGAAAAAATAAACAAATGGTACTTCATCAAACTAAAGAGTTTTTGCAGAGCAAAAGAAACTGTCAACAAAATAAAAAGACAGACCACAGAATGAAAGACCATATTTGCCAAGATATTGGATAAGGGGTTAATATCCAAAATTTATAAAGTACTTACAACACTCAACACCAAAAAAACAAACAACCCAATTAAAAAATGGGCACAAAACCTGAATAGACACTTCTCCAGAGAGGACATACGGGTGGCCAATAGACATATGAAAAGGTGCTCAATGTCACTAGTCATTAGACAAAAGCAAGTTGAAACCAGAATGAGATACCATCTCATAGCTGTGAGAATCACTATCATCAATAAATCAACAAACAACTACTGTTGACGAAGCTGTGGAGAAATGGAAATCCTTTTGCACTGTTGGTGGGAATGCAGACTGGTGCAGCCGCTGTGGACAGCAGTATGAAGATAACTCAAAAATAAAAAGTAAATCTACCTTTTGACCTAGCAATCCCACTATGGGGAATATATCTGAAGGAACCCAAAACACTAATTTGAAAGAACATGAGCACTTCTATAGTCATTGCAGCATTATTTACAGTTGCCAAGATATGGAAGAGGCCCAAATGTCCATCAATAGGTGAGTGGATAAAACAAAGTGGGACATTTACTCAATGGAATTTCACTCAGCCATGAAAAAGAAGAAAATCCCACCCTTTGCAACAGCATGGATGGACTGGAGAACATTATGCTAAGTGAAATAAGCCAATCAGAAAAAGACAAATAAATACCATACAATGTCACTCATATGTGGAATCTAACGAACAAACTGAACTAACAAGCAAACCAGAGACAGAATCATAGATGCAGGGCAGGTGACAGCCATTAGGGGGCAGAGATTAGGGGGTGGAGGGATTGAACAAAAAAGAAAAAGGACTTACGGACATGAACAACAGTGTGATGACTGCTGCAGGGGAGGACATATAAGGAGAGTAAACGCTAATGAAAAAATACAATAAAGTTTAAAATCTAGGACACAAAAAATAAAAGCAATGCAAAAATGTCATCAAGGGTGAGGGTAAAAAAAAGAAAACATAGTAATTGTACAATCAGTAACCTATACAAGTAGCAGAATCTCCTGAAAAATATATTGTTAGTATAAATTTCAGATGAAGGTCTTGAGATGTATGGAAGTATATGTTAGAGTTTAGAGACTCAAAAAAAAAGGGACCTTACAATTTTCCTTTTCTTTCTCTCTTCATTTAAAGGTTTGGAAAGAGGCTGCACATTTTTTAAAGAGTAGAATAAAGCTCTAATTCAGAGACATGCAATTTATTTTGTTCATGTTTATTATGCCTTTTATCTAATTAACATATTTTTAAAATATTCAGTTTCACCATAAAGACATTAAATTAAATTAGAAAATTTGAAATGTCTGCACTTCATGATGCACATTTATTTGCAATGCACTGGCTAGAAAAAAGTTCTTCCTAATAAAAATGCAGAGCTACATCTTCTGACATATAGTGTACGTGCTGCCCTTACTTTGATTTTTCTTATCTGCAATGCTACTGTTGGAGATTCAATATCAGAGAAACTTGAAAAACATATGAGACCAACATCTATTATTCCAAACATAACCAAATAGACACATAATTTGGACAAACTGGCTTTCTGTCAACTCTTCCTTTGCATCATAGACTATAAAATAAAGCAAATAAAACTACTTGACTTTATAAGTGAGTTTGACAAAACAGTTGAATACAAAGTCAATATTCAGAAATCAAAGGCACTTTTTTACACCAACAATGAGATATCAGAATCAGAAATCAAGAAAAAAATCCCATTTGCTATAGCAACAAGAAAAATAAAGTACCTAGGAATAAACCTAACCAACGAGGTAAAAGATCTGTACTCAGAAAACTACATGACTCTGAAGAAAAAATTAAGGAAGACACAAATAAATGGAAACATATACTGTGTTTGTGGATTGGAAGAATTAACATAATCAAAATGTCCATACTACCTAAAGCAATTTATAGATTCAATGTAATCCCTATTAAAATACCAATGACATATTTCACAGATATAGAACAAACATTTCAAAAATTTATATGAAACCATAAATGATTCTTAATAGCCATGGCAATCTGGGAAAGAACAGAGGAGAGGTATCACAATACCTGATATCAAATGATATGACAAGGCCACTATAATCAAAACAGTCTGGTAATGGCATAAGAACAGACACACAGTTCACTGTAACAGAATAGAGAGCCCAGAAATAAATCTAAGTCTCTATGGTCAATTAATATTTAATGAAGGAGCAGAAGCATAAAATGGAGTAAAAATCCCCTCTTCAACAAATGGTGTTGGGAGATCTGGACAGCTACATGAAAAAACGATGAAACATGACCACCAACTTATACCATACACAGAAATAAATTCAAGATGGGTAAAAGACATAAATATAAGTCACAATACCATAAAAGTCCTAGAGGAGAACATAGGGAGGAAAATGTCAGATATTCCACACAACAATATTTTCACTGATATGTCCCTTAGAGCAAGGGACATAAAGGAAAGTATAAACAAATGGGACCTCATCAAAATAAAAAGCTTCTGCATGGCTAAAAGGAACATCAGCAAAATGAAAAGGGAACCAACTGTATGGGAAAATACATGTGCCAATGATACTTCGGGGCTATGGTTTGATCTCCAAAAATATATAAATAACTCACATGACTCCACTCCAGGAAGACAAACAATCCAATTAAAAAATGAGCACAGGCCCGGCTGGTGTAGCTCAGTGGGTTGAGCATGGGATTGGGAACTAAAGGGTCACCAGTTTGATTTCCAGTCAGGGCACATTCCTGGATTTGGGCCAGGTCCCCAGTAGGGGGCACATGAGAGGCAACCACACACTGATGTTTCTCTCCCTCTCTTTCTCTCTCTCTTCCCTTCTCCCTAAAAATAAATAAATAAAATATTTTAAAAAATGTTTTAAAAAATGTGCAAAGGACCTGAACACATACTTCTCCAAGGGGGATATACAGAGGGCTTCAGAGACATATGAAAGGATGCTGAGCATCACTAGCCATCAAAGAGATTCAAATTAAAACCAGAATGAGATACCACTTCACACCTGTCAGAATGGCCATTATAAACAAATCAACAAATAATAAAGGCTGGTGAGGTTGTGGAGAAAAGGGAACCCTAGTACACTGTTGGTGGGAATGCAGACTGGTGCATCCACTGTGGAAAACAGCATGGAATTTCCTCAAAAAACTAAAAATGGAACTGCCTTTTGACCCAGCAATTCCACCGATGGGATTATAGCCTAAGGATCCTGAAACACTAATTTGAAAGAACTTATGTACCCCAGTGTTCATAGCAGCACAACTTACAATAGCCAATTGCTGGAAGCAACCTAAAGTGCTCATCAGTAAATGAGTGGATCAAAAAACTAAGGTACACTTACACAGTGGAATACTACACATCACAAAGAAAGAAGGAGCTCCTACCCTTTGAGACAGCATGCATGGAAATGGATAGTGCTATACTAAATGAAATAAGCCAGGTGGTGAAAGACAAATACCACATGATCTCACCTGTAAGTGGAACCTAATCAACAAAACAAACAAGCAAGCAAAAATATAACCAGGGACATGGAAATAAAGAACAAACTGACAGCAACCAGATGGGAGGTGGGAGGAAGATAACAGGGGAAAGAAGGGGAAGCATTATCAAGGATCCATGTCCATAAAGGACCCATGGACAAAGCCAAAGGGGGGAAGGATTGGGGGTGGGAGGTGGGAGTGGGTAGGATGGGGGAAGTGGTGGTGGGAAAACAGAGACAACTATACTTGAACAATAAAAAAAAGAGAAAAATAAATAAAATAAGTTTGTCTAAATAAACAAAAGAAAGTGAAGTGTTTTCATCTTCTTGTTGAGAAGCGAACTAAAGCAATTTAATCTTAGTCTTTTCTAGGAAAATGACTGGCTCTTTTTTTTTACTGAAAACAATCTAAGAAAGGGTAGTTTATCTGAACTATATGAGAAAATATCATGCTGTCTGAAACAAAGACATCAGAGCATGCTTTTTATGGACTTATTGGTTTAAATATATATTATATTTGTAGTACTACAATACTAGTCATTTAAACAAAGTATGTATTTCAATATATTTATTTTAATATAAAATCATAGTAAGCTAAATAATAATTAGATTTTTCTCCAGCCCCAAATAAGGGGCTGGAAGGAATTCTAACAACAAACCCCAAATAAGTATAGTGCTAATTTAATTATACCTGAATTGAGAAACAGTTTATAATACATATGTATGTCTACAGTAGAATATAGAATCTGAATTTAAAATATAAATTAATCAGACTTCAAAAAATGTACATTTATGAAAGATCTCACCAGAGGTCAGATTCAAGAATTTCCATACTGTCCAAATCTATAGACTTGATGTGAGTTTCATCCCTGGTTCCCCACTGATTGAGATGGCGAGGTTAACAATATCCATATTTTAAACCACATAGTATTGAAGGAAAAATAGTATGTCACACTTAACTACTGCTTACACTTAACTCGGACACAGCTTTTGGTGTCCAAGTCAGTAGTTCCCAATCTCTTCTTGCTGTCACATGATACATTAGCTTTGTAAGCATGAGACATGCACATAAATATATTCAGAGTATGAAGTTTTGAGAAATCATAATATTTTACATGAAAGTTAAGGAATAAACCATTTGTAACTGCAACAATTATCAATGGCACATGAGTAAAGACTTCTCATAATAGAGTATGAGGTAAGACAAGCCATCACTTAAGTGAAATGTCAACATGTTTGTTGTAACTCCACTCATTTTTCTTCCACTCAATATTGGTAACATTCTAATCATTATGCACCTCACAACTAATTTGAACACACCACTAAGATTTGGAATAATTGTGTTAATAATACTTGAAACTTATAAGAATGTGATGCTCTGTGGCCCTTGGGAAATACTCATATAATGATATAAGTCAACCTTGATAATTATCTTCAATCTAAAAATACTTCCAATCCAAATCCCCCCAATATTTTAACCAGTAAACTTAACTCATTTTCAATAATGTATCAATTAAAATATAGTAAAGCATCCTTGAAAGATATTTAGGTGACAAAAGAAACCCAACTAGCTAAAATCTCCTCATTTATTAATTGACTTGCTGATATTTGTTTCCTTTTGGAAACCACTACTGGAAAGGAACGATGTTTGATAAAAGCCAACAACACTCTACAGCTCATTTCTCATTAATAGAATAAAGGTGCCAAATACTGTTCCTTTAAAATATACAGGACTTCCCTGAGCCATAGTTAATGTAGTAATATATTGCATCACTGCATTTCCTTCTATATTTTCTTCCTGCCTATAAATGAATTACTAAAATCCAACTCATGAGCGTCTCTTTCTCCTCCTAAAAATATTACTGTTTCTGAAATAATCTTTCTTAAAAATCTTGTCATACTAACATTGGAATATCTTCAGAAGCCCCTCATTTTCTAGGGCAGGTCTAACTGCATTGTTCTTTTTCCATTTCACCTGCGAACTGTGATTAAGGTGCACGCTTCTGGAGAAGCCCTCTGTTCAGCGCCGGCATGTCTTCTGGGCTGCTTCACACTCTCAGCTCATTCTCAACGCCTCAGCTCCCTCACTGTTACCCTGGAGTGACTTTGTCCTCACAATTCCATCCCAATAATTCTCTATTTTTAAGGCCCAGTTTCAGTCTTCTGTCTTAAGTCTTTTCTGATTTCTGTATCTTTTATTCATTTTCCAAGTCTCTGAATTACAGTATATGTGAGTTATTCTACAATATGTGTCAGGACAAAATGTCCACTCTTACATATGCACCCAAAACACCTTGAGGCCAGCACCAGGTTTTATCTATTTTCTCCACAGTTCCCACACCATGTGACATTTTAAGTATTTTAGAGGCACTTAATTAATTTTGATTTACTTATGGAGCACTAATCAAGGTTACCAAGGAACCAAAGTAAGAAAAGTATTGATAGTCACATCTTAATTATTCATGGCTTGATTATAAAGTATATAAATTTCAAGATCATTTTTCACAAAAATTATATTTTTAATTTTTAAAGACTACAAAGATATGTTTGTATAAAGTTAGTATGCCTATTATATTTTAATTTCATCACAGGGCTGACATACGGTGGTAAAATACTGAAAACATTTGGTAGTGCTGAGTAACTTGGGCAGGTTGTGGCTCTGCTCTATTAGCAGCAAGGAAAAGGCCAGTCCAGGTGGTTCTACAACAGAATGTCCATGCAGAGCCATAAGTGGGGGGACCCAAAAGTAACCAGAGTTATATTCTGGAGGGCAGGCCCCTTATAATACAGGCCTCCCCTGCTAGTGAGTGTTCTAGGAACTCATTTGTATCAGTGTAGCAGCTGGTGTCGTTGTGAGAGGCTGTGTTTGGCTTCAATTAGTTTTTTTGAAGACACATTCAACTCGTTTGCCCATTTTATAATGGCTGATTCACAAGTACACCTGCCTACACTGTGCTGTGTTCAGCAGATTTTGACCAAAAATGGCATGACCCCCAAGTTCCATCCTGCCTATTCACCTGATCTCACCCTGAGACACTTGTTTTGTTTCCCCAGATGAAAAAAGCCTTCAAAGGGAAATATTTTGCCAATGTATAAGAGGTAAAACAAAAAATGGCAGAAGCACTAAACAGCATCAAAATTGATGACCTCAAAACCTGTTTTGAACAGAGGAAAAAAATTTCAATAGGTGTACTGCATCAAATGGAGAGTGCTTTGAATTTAAAGTTTGAACATGAAAGAATAAATACACAACTTTTTATAAATAAATTCTCGTTTTGGTGGGTGGGTCCCTCCTTGTATTCTAAGACTTACATTTGGTTGGACAAAAAGTTCTTATAGATTTTTCATAAAATAAAAGCACATTTTTCATTTTCACCAATAGTTTTTTTAATTTGGATATTTTGAGTATGTCAGCTATATCCTGCATGGTATATAGGATATATAGAACAATATTGATTGTTCTCAGTTAATGTCTAGATTTTATCACTATCAACTTCAACTGGTCTATTTGACCATGGAGCATCATCCAGTGAGAAATCTCCAGCACGAAACTCTGCAAACCAGTTCTAACATGTTCCATCAGTCATAGTACCTTCTCCATACACTGAATAAGCCTTTTCATTTTAGTTGTATTTTTGGCTTTCTTGAAATAATAAAGCATATTATGCTGAAAATGTTGCATATTTTCTTCCCTCTCCAGTATTAAAATGGCTACACAAAAATTCACCAACTTTGATAAGTTTTTTGTAAAAGACATGCTGATATGACAGCTGTCACAATACGACCTTAGAAAACTGTTTCAAATGAAGTTAAAGACAACTAAGCACTACCACAGCTATAGTACAGAAAAAAAACCAAATGAACTTTTTGGCCAACAGAATATTACTTACAGTCCTGTGGGTAAATTGTATAGGAAGCAGGAACTTATTTTGAAATATGTCCTGACACCAGATGGTAAGCCTAATATTTTTGTTCATCACATAAATAAGCATAAATATACCTCTTATCACACTATGTAAATAAAAACTGCCTTTTTTTTTGCACTGACACTTTAAAAAAAAACTTATTCACCTGTAATACACCAGGAAATGCTAATAAAACAAGGTTGACAGTTTTTTTACAAATCTATCAATAGAGCAGAAAGAAAACACATTTTAAACATGAGGTTAAAATATAGCATTTGAATTTGGAAATTCTAAGGGGAAATGTACGTGCATGCACACACACACATATACAATGCTTATTTTTTAAAGAGTTATAGAAAATCCATGGATAAAAGCTAGGGGGAGGGTGGTAATGGGAGGGAGGTGGAGGGGGTGGGAGGCCTTGATTGGCAGGGAGGTGGGGGGGTGGGAGGGCTTGATTGGGAGTAAGGGGGAGAAAACTGTACTTGAACATTCATTTAAATAAAAAAAAAGAATATATAAAAAGAGTTGTAGAAAATCTTGTTACAATAGTATTGTTAGTTACTTGAAACATACGGGGAGAGGCAGAATCTTGGGATTACTGTGGAGGGTTAGTATTGGAAGATGGAGGGTTAGTATTGGAAGATGGAGGACATGCAGTGCCATTCAATCAGAAAACAGGTTTGGCGGCAGCAGTCCTGGCTGCTCCAACATCCGTCTCCCAGCAGGTGTTGCTATGGCACAAGAATAGTCTCTGAGGGATTCAACACAACACAATGTGTAAGATGAAAAAAACAAAATAGAAAATCATTTTCTGAGTGGCATTCCTATTTTCCCTGCTACACCAGCTACAAAGCCAGTTGCAAATACACAAGTCCCATCTTGTGCCTCATAAGCAGGTAAGTAAATGGCACCTTAGGCTAAGGTTGCTTGTGTAGCATTTGATTTAAGTTTATTTTTCAAGTATATATCTTGAATTATTGTGATCTTCACATTATCTAGTTTTATAACTAAATCTTATAACAAGATATTTTCTAGAATCATTAAAATAAATCTGTATCAACGAGAATTTCTAGTGATTTTTGAAAAAACATGAAAGCACACATTTTTTCTGTTTTTAATGTCCCCTGACTTATTGCATATGCACATTACCTACTGAAGTACATAAATGGACAATGATCACTGATTAAATATATAAATCTTATATGGGGAAACTTTCTTTTTTTAAACTATTAAATTGAAAAAAAAAACAGGAGCAAGATAGTTCTACTTGCTGATGACTCCAATTACATTAAAATTTTAGTAAGTTAGGAATCTGGACTAGACTGAGATTGTTGGGAGGAATACAGATTGCAAAATGAGCGCTTGTTTTTATTCTGTACTAAGAAAAGAGGTATTATAAGAGTTAAAACATTAAATGAGATGACAAGTTGTGTAATTACTCCATTATTGGTAGGTCATTTGATGAAGAGATAATCTATAACAGTTTCTGGGGATCAATTCCTGGACTTTACTGTTAATAAACTTCCATTTTATGTTTGGTATGTGTTTTTTAAATAATGCAGAGTAATGCTGGAAAACAATAGTTATTTGTATATAAGCAACCGATTAACAATTTTAACTTTAGGGACTTTTGGCCAAGATGGAGGCATAGATACACTTTGCCTCCTTGCACAACCAAATGAAGGACAACAACAAATTTAAAAACAAAAAATAACCAGAAATGCCAGGAAATTGAAATGTATGGAGGTCTGACAACCAAGGAGTTAAAGAAGAAACATTCATCCAGACCAGAAGGAGGGTTGAAGATGGGTGGCCCAGTGGAGAGGACTCATGGCAAGGTGGGAGCTGGATAACCAGAGTGAGAGAGGTGGCAGCTGGCAAACCAGGAAAAATGGCAGGAGGTAGAGTGAGTGGTTCCACATTTGAATGGGGATAAACTGGGAGGAATAACTGGGGAAGGAGACAAACTGCACAATCCAGGGCTCCAGGGTGGGGAAATAAAGACTCAAAACCTCTGAGTCTCAAAACCTCAACACCTGTGGGGTTTGAGTTGGCAGCAGGAGAAACTCCCAGCCTCACAGGAAAGTTCGCTGAAGAGACGCACAGGGTCCTAGAATGTGCACAAACCCACCCACATGAGAATCAGCACCAGAAGGGCCCACTTTGCTTGGAGGAAGCCAGGGAAATGACTAAAAACCAGCCAAAGCTGAGGAAGCGGCAATGCTCCCACTTGGACCCCTCCCCCACATACAGTGTCACAACCCAAGGAAGTGGGTTACCCTTACCCAGCAAATACCTAAGGCTCCACCCCTTACTATGTAACAGGCACACCCAGACAGAAAAATATGGCCCAAATGAAAGAATAGATCACAGCTCCAGAAAAAATATGATTAAGTGATGAAGCTAATCTATCAGATGCAGTTCAAAACACTGGTAATCAGAATGCTCACAGAAATGGTTGAGTATAGTTGCAAAATAGAGGAAGAAGTGAAGGCTCAATGAGTCTTCTGCTCAATGATTTAGACAGAAGGAAGAAAGAAACATTCAACCAGAATAGAAAGAAGACACAAGAATTCGAAAAAATGAGGAGAGGCCTCCAGGACAACTTTAAGTGTTCCAACATCCAAATCATAGGGGTGCCAGAAGAGAAGAGGAAGATCAGGAAATTGAAAAGTTATCTGAACAAATAGTGCAAGAGAACTTCCCTAATCTGGCAAAGGAAATAGACTTCCAGGAAGTCCAGGAAGGTCACAGAGTCCCAAAGAACTTGGACCCAAAGAAGCACACAACAAAGCACCTCATAATTACATTACCAAAGATTAAAGATAAGGAGAGAATCTTAAGAGCAGCAAGAGAAAAGGAGGCAGTTACCATAAGGCTACCAGCTGATTTCTCAAAAGAAACCTTGCAGGCAAGAAGGGGCTGGAAAGAAGGACTCCAAGTCATGAAAGGCAAGGATCTGCATCTCAGACTACTCTATCTGGCAAAGCTATCATTTGGAATGGGAGGGTGGATAAAGTGCTTGCCAGATAAAGTCAAGTTAAAGGAGTTCATCATCATCGAGCTCTTATTATATGAAATGTTACAGGGACTTATATAAGACAAAGATGATCAAATGTAAAAATACTAAAATGACAGCAAACTGTCAACTATCAACAACCGAACCAAAAAAAATAAATAAATAAATAAAAAATGAACTAAGCAAACAACTGCTATAGGAACCGATTTACAGAAATAAAGATCATATGGAAGATTATCAGTAGAATGGGGGAAAAAGTACAGGGAATAAGAAGCATAAACGGTAGGTACAAAATAGACAGGGAGAGGTTTAAAATAGTACAGGAATTGGAGAAGCCAAAGAATTTATATGTACAACCCATGGACATGAACTAAGGTGGGGGAATGCTGGTGGGAAGGGGAGTACAGGGCAGAGGGGAATAAAGGGGCGGAATGGGACAACTGTGATAGCATAACCAATAAAATATATTAAAGAAAGAATTGTAACTTCAAAAGCTGAATACTGTCTCCTGAACATCATATTATATAAACTAAAAATTATAAGCAGGAAATAGTCCCATAGCTTAAAAGTTATCTCAGAAATCCCCAAATTCCTGCAATTTTTATAGTCTATAAACTATTTGTGTCCTCACCTACTCACTCTAAAAACAATGGTGCCCTGACTGATCCAAATGCAGCTACACGTTTTATACGTGCACTATCCCTTAGATGAATAGCACACACTCTGAGAGTGACAAAAGGAGGACTGCACAAAGAAAACGTATGCTTTGTGCTACGGCTCATATGAATTCATTCTGACACACATTTTTGAGCTCCTTCAATAAGCAAACATTCTTAAAATTGACGACAAGAGAGATAAACCAGGGCATTTATTTCCTTCAAATATTATATTATGCTCTATGAAAACTGATAAATGGGGAGAATTCTTATTAACTGCTCATAATTATTGTTAAATCAGAGGCCTTTTAAAATGGACAAGGAGAGTTTTGAAAGGTTGTGAGTGTGTAAGATTAGAAGTTTGAATTGGATTCAGGGCCCAACCTACTAACTAGGTATTCAATCTTGGGTTATCTTAATCTGTTTTCTCATCTGCCAGTAATAAAAAAAGTGAGAATTTAACCATAAAATGGTATAATGCACATTAGCATGTTCTGTAAACTGTAAAATATTTTGAGTTGTGTAATATACTTGTTAAGAGGAAGGCTCAGGTCTGGCAGCCTAAGTTCAGATCCTGGCTCCACCACCTACTGGCTGCATGACCTTGGGAAAATATCAAACCTGTGTCTTTTTCAGTTTACTTTTAGTAAAGTGAGCATAATTGTAACTACCTCAGGTTTTTTTAGGGTTAAACAGTATAGTATAAACAAAATCTTGAGCACGAGGTCTAGCATGTAATAAAGCATATGAGTCACTGATGTTTTCTTATCAATGCTTTTTGTTAGTATACCAATAACTGTATTTGCCTGTTATGCATATATTTCTACAGTGAGTGCAAAATTTTTTGTTTTTTCATACCAATGATGTCTCAAGCACTGAGCATGGTATACATAGATCCAATAAATATTTTATAAATAATATATAAATATTTACTTACAAATATAAATAAATCTCATTGCCATTTTCTGTTGTTTTTCAGACATGGGTGTGTTTTAGATGAAGGAACTATTTGAAGAAGACAATGTTTTGGAAAACAGAAGAATGAACCTTTTTAATATGAATAGTCAGAACCATTTCCCAATGCCATCCAAGGAAAGAGGCTGTAGCTTTCTGCCATTAGACATAATAATCTGACTGGGGTATTTGGCTGTTATCATACAATGGTGCATAACACAGATATCCCAGCTCTCATTCTATTTCTATGAACTAGTAGATTTGGGCATTCCTCATTTATGATGACAAATGTCAGTGCTATCCATTTTCTCAAAGGTCAGGTTATAGCCATGAAAACCAGGGATCAGTAAGTTAAAAGGAGCTGTCTGATCATGTTAATTATGTGATTGCTTTCCTGTGGGTGAAGGAATTCTAAATTAAAAAGAGGCTAATCTATAAATTATGTATCAAATGCATTATGACAGCAGAGCAAAAGAAAAATGCTTTAAAGAAATCCACAATTTATTTTACTTCCTAAAGCAACTGTGGTCACAGCGGTACTCTTCAATGCAGAATGGCTAGAAAAATCAATTTACTTCCATAATAAAAAGGCCATTTGTCTCCTTGTAGAATCCATGTGACATTGTTAGGCCTCTTATAAATGATCACACTGGACAATGCCCGTGGTTTACAGATTCCCTAATTACACCACTGATTGTCTATCACTGAATGTACCTTATCCTGTGGAAACAGACACCACCACCATTTTCATAAGCACTTTGACATAAAGCAAAGCTGGCTCTTTCATGCTTTGTCAAGAGCAAAACGAAGCAACCAGTGAACACAATGTTCCATCAACAGATCAGGGGCACATGTTCTGTGGAGCAAATGAGGTTTAATTAACAGATTTGTCAGTAGAGAATGTCAATTAAAAAATAGGAGAAAGGTTTTCTTCTAACACATGAGGACTTTATTAGTAAATATTCTACAAATGTGTGACTGTATTTTGTAATCCATTCTAGCAGACAGAAGTATAGGATGTTACAATAAAAATATGGGCCTAATTTTAAGACCACATAAAAACAGAACCTTATTGATTGGAATGATACATAACTCATTCTGAATTAATATGTGACTGTGGATAGAGCTTGGCACTATTTTATGAATGTGGTTTTAAATTACATTTTATTCCTAAGCAAGGATATGTGTGTTTCTGTTTAAATGCCAACTAACTATATTTTGTTTACAAGTATAATTTACACAGAGTTGGTAAAAAGTGAACTACTTATGTTTCATTAGTAGTGGACTGTAATTCATATTCAATGCATTTCCAATGCAGACATTTGAGCTGCTTGTTGTTTTATCCTTGTTACTTCACACATTTAAATTACCAGTCTAGTTCATATTTTGCACAGAACCTTTTTTAAAAGTGCAGTGATATGCTTCTCATTGCACAGCTCTCTAATCTAGTCATTTTTCACTAGTAGAACATCTCTAAAATTTGGGAAATGCTGATTTATTTACCTGTAATATACTTGAGAGGAGTCTGGTGTTCCCAGTTCTTCCCTTTCCCTGCAAATCACTGTCATGCCCCTTTCCTAAAGCTTTCATTCCTGATCTTTAGCTGTCGCTTAGGCTAACTTTTACCCAGGAGAACTTACCAGCCTCCAACCCCTTAGTCAATGAGGTAAGAAGAAAGACACAATGTGATTCGTGGTTTCTGAGACAGCTTCACTCATCAACATTACATTCTTCACAGTGTATCTCTGGAGCCTGATATCTCATTACTCCTGCTCATTCCATTGAAAGGTTGTGTTTTGTATAAAGAAACTGGGTCCTGCAGCCAGAACTGGCCTGTGTTCAGTGCTACTTCATTGCTTAGAAACCGTGAGGCCTGGGAAAGTTACTTATACTTTTTAAAGCTCAAGTTCCTCATCTATAAAGTGGGTATAATCACAAGAGTACCTACTTCAAATAGTGTTCTCAGGATTCAAAGAAGTACACATTAAGCGTTTAGTCCAGTAACTGGAATATAATAATCCAAAAATCTACATTATGTAAGTGTTTTTTTAAGTACTCCACCATAGACAATGTCATCTATATTAGTGGTCCCCAACCTTTTTGGCACCAGAGACTGGTTTCACAGACAGCCAGGGAAAGGGTAGTAGAAGGGGGCTGGGGGAGGGAGGGAGACAGGAGATGGAGCTCAGGCAAGCTTCCCTCGAAGCCCTGTTCCTAACAGGCCAAGGACAGCTATTGGTCTTTGATCCAGGGGATACGGACCCCTAATCTACATGTGTGTGCTGTAAGTTTTAATGTATATTCTAGGGTTACTATTAATATTTAAATTATGCAACTCAGGAGTACCTCCCTCAAACGTGGTTAGGTAGCATTTTAAAGACCCAAATCTTGGGTCCACTCTGCTTAGGAAGCCAGGACAAGTGTTATTATATTGAGCTACACTAGAGGATTTTTAACCTAGGATAACATTGAAAGTGGTTTTCTTTGGTGAAATGAATACTGTTCAAGCTATGCAGTTTCATTAGATTGAGGTAAGGCCTTGCCCCACTTCATGAGTGAGATGGATATGCAACTGGGAGATGGGACCTAACGTCCTAGAACTCTGTGAAGTGTTGTCCTTGGAGTAGAAAAGAGTGTTGTTCCTGACATCAAAAGAGAATGTGGTTACAAGATTCAAATAGAATATCACCTGAATCCTTTTTAGAGTATTTTAAAACCTGCTTGTAGTGATCTTTTTGTGCAAGGGCCTTGTCAGAGAGTGTAACTGAATATCAGAATCATCTGAGATAGTAAAGGGACACATCCATTTAATGTAAGATGACACAGAATTTTACAGCAGGCTACAAACTCTCATATTGGGTTTGAAATCTGAGATTCTAAACTTAAGTCAGGATGTGATTATAGGAAATAAATGAGTACCTAAGCTTTTGGGCCCTATTCCCCTTTCTATAAAATGAAAGACACTAGGTAATTCATATGCATCCTCAACACTTAAAAACTATGTCAGTAATTGAGACTTGTATAAATCATTTTAAAAGTATTTACAAAGTAGAACTTTGAGGAATTGCCCCATAATCTTTTATTTTAAACTAGTTATTCAGAATTCATAAACATCCTAAATTGTGCTACCAAAATCCCAAATGTAATAATTTTCTAAATGCATTTAATCTCTTTCTCAGCCTCATGATATCCTACAATGAAGAAGGAAAAATTAAGTCTATGAATATTAAGGAGACTTTTTAATATTAAGATTTCACAGTAACAGTAGTTCTAAAACTTATATTTTGAAAGAAATAGCTTCGATTTAAGACATTCCAAACTGTAAGATTAAACTTAGATATTACAAACAAGTTAAATCCCTATAATGACCATTCTATTTAATGCCAGAACACCTCGGACTGTAGAGCTTTGGCTAAGCACAGAGCAAAATGGTGTTCAAACTGTTCATCTGCGGACTAGTCTTCATGGCTACTTCTGTTTATTTCTGTGTTCCTCAGCTGACAATGGCAGACCGGTAGTGTCACCTGTGAACACCGAAATCTGAAGTGTTATCATAAGTACACAAGTAGTAGATGCAATAGCACTTCCCACACCTCTGTCTTCTCCTTCAGTCGAAAGATCCAAAGTTCTGGTATTGCAGTGTTAAATAATATACCCTAATTTATAGTTCATTCTTAACTATAAATTTGTTTAGAGACATTTATCCTTCATTTTTTAAAATCGTTTTTATTGATATTCGAACACAGTTGTCTCCATCTCCTACCACGACTTCCCCCACCCCATCTTATCCTTCATTATAATGAATGTATCTGTCACGAGTCTTAGACTCTAGCAAACTATCGCTAGTTATTATAACTTCAAATGCAAATTATAGAACTAATAACATTCATTTCTCATTAGACTAGAAAATATGCTTCAGTCCTTTAAATTCAAATAGTTCCTGTATCCCTCTTGTTTGAATTTATAAAAGGATGAAAGGAATAAGGAGCAAAAATCAGGTATCCTTTCCTATTTCTTACTGACCTGTTCTTAACTTAATTTGGGAATTTAAAAAAGTGTTTGACTGTGCCAAGTGAAGAAAATTCTCAACACATGAAACCAAAATTAGACAATAGCTAATTAACCACTGTTAAACCACTGTTATAACTTGTGAGGTAGAACCTTTATTCTAATATTTGGGAAAATAGTGTTGGATATTTGAAGATGAGAATTAGAGGAAAATTATAATTTCAATGTTATTTCCATGATCACATAGATTCAATTTTATATGAAAAAATTCTAGGTGGGATGGTAAAATGGTGCAGCCACTTTGGAACACTGCGTGGCAGTTCCACAAAGTGTTAAACACAGTGGGCTATCACACGAGCCCCAACATGGCTCAGCAACTCTTCTCCCAGGAACTGAAAGCATATGTTCACATCTAACCTTGCACATAAATGGTCATAGGAGCATTATCCACAATAGCCCCGAGTAGAAACAATCAAAATGCCTATCAACTAACAAATGGATTTTCCAAAGCATGGTATATCCATACAATGGAATGCTGTTCAGCAACGAAAAGAAATGAAATACTGAAACATGCTACAACATGGATAAGCCTTGTAAACACTATGCTAAATGAAAGAAGCCGGTCATAAAGAAACACATATTGTATGATTATGTTTATATGCAATGTCCAAAACAGGCAAATCCTTAAAATAGACATAAAGAAGATGAGCGCTATCAGAGACCAGGGAAAAAGGAAAAGTAGGACTGACTATGGATACATGTTTTCTTTGGCGGGGATGAAATCTTCTAAAATTAGATAGTGGTGACAGTTGCACAACTCTGTATATATGCTCAATAAAAGCCACTGAAATTGTAAACTCTGAATGGGTGATATTGTACAGTATAGGAATGATGTCTCAATAAAACTGCTATTATACGTTAAAAAAGTAAATTCTAATATAATATATAAGTAATATATAAACGATTAATATTTATTGAACTATTACAGAAAACAAATAATTTAATGCTGACAAATTTTTAAATTTGTGCCCCCCCAAAATAAGTGCTAAAATATTTATGTAATTTCTGCACTTCAAAACATGACTTAGTAACAAGGCCAATGAAAATCATTTCAAATATTCCCTCTCACTCCTCAAGTAATCTTTTTGAAAAGAAATTAGTGTAATTGCTATGTTCTGTAAATCTCTCTTATTTTCTTTCTTTTATTCTTTTTCTTTTCCTCCCTCACACTTCCTCCCTCCTGCCCTCCTTTAATTGACAATCCTTTCACATGAAGGAAAATAAGAGCTTGCTTCTGTTATCAAAATCCATGCATCAGTATTAAAGTATCTGGGACAGACACAGTCTTTCACATGCCTCTTCTTGCTGAGGAATCAGTACTGAAGGCCCTCCAGGTGCTATAAATATCCAGTTTTCCACTGGATATCCTCCTTTTCTGCAGAAATTGAGGAGCTCTTTTTTCTTGATTTTCATTGACCACTGCTTTTTCATTTTCTTCTTGGTATCTGCTTTTTCCCACAATCTCCTTGGATATCTCTTTTTGTTTGTTTCATATTCTCTTCTTGGATAAGCTCATCCACATCAGATTAATACAATTACAATACTTGTGAAGTTCATGTTGTACTTCTGACCTTTCTCCCATTCATCAAACCCAATTTTCCAATTATTCACCAAAAACAAAATGATGTCTTACAAGCCCTCAGCTATAACTAATGCCAAATCAATTTGTCCTCTCAAACCTCTTCCACAACCTAAAATCTTTCACTTATAATGTGGCATTATCATATTCTAAATAACAGAGGTACAGCATTTTGGAATGGTAAAAGCAAGCATACTTTGAAAGAATTGAATGCATCTAAACAAATGGTTTTCAACTATGTGCATTTAATATTGTGGGTACACATATATGTGTGTGAATTTGAGTCAGAATCTTTTGTCCAAATATAATTTTACATAGAAGTCCTAAAATGGGGACAGGCTCACAGATGGGGAGCAGGATGACAGCTAGTAGCTTGGGGCAGGGGAGGCTGGGCGGGGGGATTGAGCAAAAAGGAAAAAGGACTCATGAACAACAATGTGGTGACTGCTGGGGGGAGGGAGTATTATGGGACTAAAGGGTAAGGGGAAAATACAACAAAGATTAAATGAAAGAAGTCCTAGATATATGTTTAGCTCTGACTGAAGTTGGAAGGAGAGAAGGGGGTAGAATTCTCAACTGATTATTTACCTCCTTTCCCAGTAGTTCAGTGGCCTTGGAAAATATTAAAAACAAAACAAACAAACAAAAAAAAACAACTCTAGTTGTCATTGGAATAGCATTTGGGAATGAATTACCCATCTGATCCTTTTATTCCACAAATGAAAAGTTTTGAGGTCCAGCCAGACCCAAGGTCTTAAAGCTATTAAGACGTAAATTTGGTCCTGGACCCAAGCTGAGGGCTCTACATCACATTAAAATGCCTCACTTCAGTGAAGCGCTCTTTTCAATGGACTTGAGAGCATTGGTCACTGACTTCACTGGCCCCCATGGGAGAGGTTGTGAGAATGCCTCAACCTTCTTCTGATTCCTGTCAATCTCTTCAGCTAAATAAGTAGTTTTCCTCACCAAGATCACACTCTAATCTGAAGACTTTAAAAAAATCGTGTTTTTTTTTTCATTCTATTTCCACAAACTGCCTTAAAAATATTCCAAAGCAGTAGTGGTGAGATAAGGAATCTAAGATGCAAAAAGGTAAACTAACTTCTCAGGTGAAGTTCATGAGTGAGACCCAGGATTTTCTTACCAGTTAAGTCTTCTGTATCTTTTCTTCTCTCAGCTGACAGATCTGTAAAGTACTGTTTATCTCCACTGCTTTATTACTTTCTCATAAAACTTTTCTGCCTTCTCTCTCGTTATATCTCTAAATGACTTGCTGAACATCTCCTGACAATGAAAACAAAAGCAGTCTATTCTGTTGGGAAAACAGAGGGAAAGGTTACTTTGCCCAGTTGGTGGACTGCGAAGACTCTGGAATGTCTTGTGAAATTCCCTTTTATTTATCCACCATCCTTCCTCTAACTGTCTCATTTTGGAACTGCAGATTCAGTCAACAAATAGCCCCCCTAAAACACCAATCTGATCATACTGCTCCCTTGACAAAATTCTTTGGTCATTCTTGATTATTGGAATCAGATGTAACTACATTCATCTTTTTCTAAGACCTATGCTATACAATCCTCACTTTAAATCCTACTCAGATGTCACTTGCTCTGTGGAAGTCTTGCTGACCAGATTCAATAATTTCACCCTGTATGCTCTGTATCACTCTGACAGTTTATAGAGCAAATACTAGCCTTTATCTGTTATTAAAGTTTTTCAAGTATATTCCAACTGGGACATAAAATCCATTATGAATTGGGCACTATACATTTTTATATTTTTCTATATCTCCTTCCATGTAATGGTTGTTGAATAAATATGTACTGTGAATTGAAGGTGCATTATATTTCATGAATTAATCTCAGGATTGTGGGTGGCAGCTATATTAATTTCTCTTTGCTGTATGAGAACTCTTGGATGTATTTTACTTACATTGTCAGTTAACCTTGACTCTTGAATTTAAATTTCCAATTCTCAATCTTCCTACACAAAGGACTGTTTCTTTGGGCCTGAGAGCTTGTGGAATAATGGTCAGATATACCAAATTAAAGGTAAAAAATATCAATGATGTGAGTTGTAAATGCTGTGTTTATTCTTGTGTGGATTTCCTGTCTTCATAAAGAAAACTTCAGAAGTTTTAGATCTTTGTAAACTGCTCCCATCACACTTTCATTTTTTTGTGTGATTTTAGCAAGTTGTCTCTTAGTCATTAAACACCTTCTAATATGGTGCTTGGTAAGCCTTCTGAAAGTATCTTTGACCTAAGGACATTCAGGTGTAAATTTTTGACTATTTGAATGGTTGATATCAAAGACAACAGGGTAATAGAACTAGCTCTAAACACCAAAATCTCCATCAGGGCCACCTGAAGCTAAATGATAACAATAATAATAATATAAGCAATAACATTTGGTTTGGTATAAACAACTGACATTTTCTTAAACTTTATGTATATGTATAAACAACTTTAAAAAACTTTGCTATTTATACCATTTTTCTTTTATCATTTTAAATACTCTGAATTTAAAAAAAAAACATATCACTTCTTTAAACATAGATTCCAGACAAATCCTCAAGCTACTCCCTACATTTCCATATAGGTGCATTTACATGTCTCATTTGTAAAAAAAGCCCTCATCAGCCACCGAATATTGTGAGACTAACATAAGTGACCAGAAGAAATAATTACAAATTATTAAATAACTTTTAAAATAGAAACACTTAATTTAAGGACTAAAACCTATTTTCAAACAGGCAATGTTAAGCACAAAATATTCCTGGTAAACTTTTATATAGCTGACTATGAACTTATATAACGACACCTCCCCTAAGGCTGACAATAAGACCCTCATTTACTGAAAGCACAAATGAAAGGAATTAGGTATCTCTACTAGTGCGCATAGCCTGATAATTATTAAGGAACGTTCTGTTTACATGGTCAATAGAAACAGTATTTGCAGTTCAGTATCTCTCTGGGAAATTTGCTAAACACAATAGCAATTGAAGACTCTAAGGGTCGACCACAGTGAAGACATTTGGCAGCCACATTTCATTCAGGTCCCAAAGCTATAGGTAAAAAAGAAAGCCTATGACCAGAAAGTGGAAAAGGCTGCAGAAGACAGAACTCACTGCTTTACAGGGAGACTGTCTCCCCACTGACACCCTGCAAAAATCGTTATGCTTCTTCCTGGCCCATATCAATGACACATATAATAACCCTTCCAATCAATAAGCACAGAACTCAACTGAGAGAAGTTTCAGCACTTAGAGGCAATTCAATCTGTATAAACTACTCCTGCCTGAGGCCAGTATGAAAAGTAGTCAATCAGCCGTTCAGAAAAGAGGAAAATGACTCCATAATCAGGGGATTCTCAAGTTCAGAGCATATCTCAGTTTTTTTAAGGTTGTTTCTTTATCATTTTTGTCCTCTGCCAAAAAAATATGAAATTATATATATGGGGGAAAATAGATTTACAGTTGTGAATACCCAAAACACAGTTTATTCTTGTCTTATTATTAATTATTGTTATTTGCGTAACTGTGAACCTACTTTTGCCACCCCTGTACACAGAAACAGAGATAAAAGGCAGATGAAAGAGTTTTCAAACAGAATACAGATAGCAGCAGAAAATCTTATATGTTAGGAATGAGACTTTAGCAACTATGAAGTAATCACAAGAATCCTTGAAGCAAAATCTGGATCACCCTCACAGACAATGGTCCAATAAAATACACAAAAAAATGGGGAATGAGGGAAAACTGAGGTTTTTGCCTTTATCTATAGAAAATATATTAATGTTTATATAGACAAATGACAGTTATATGTGGGTTTGCATTAATTTCCCAGTATGTCCATAGAGTTCAGATTCATCATTATTTTATTTCATTCTTAAATATTTTAATTATTTATTTTTAGAGAGAGAGGAAGGGAAGGAGAAAGAGAGGGAAAGAAACATCAGTGTGTAGTTTCCTCTCCTGTGCCCCCTACTGGGGACCTGGCCAGCAACCCAAGCATGTGCCCTGACTGGGAATTGAACCGGCGACCTAATCCACTGAGCCATACCAGCCAGGGCACATTATTTTATTTCTTAATATGGTCAAGAGTCTAGGTTAAAGATCAGCACACTATGGCCTGTGGGCAAAATATGGCCCACCACCTGTTTTAGTAATTGAAGTTTTATTGGACACAGCCACATCCATTCAATTTTATTGTCTGTGGCAGCTTTACTATTATGATGGCGTAGCAAAATAGTTGTAACAGAAACCACATAGCCTGCAAAGCCAAAAATATTTACTATCTAGCCCCTCACAGATTGCTGACTTCTCTCCATCATTAATTTGGAGGTCAGGGATTTAATGTCATTTTGGAGGCAATGAAGAAAGTGAATTTTTCTGTGTACAGTTACTCAGGAACCAATTACATAACTTTTACTGCATGGAAGCTTCCTGTGTTCAAAGCACTGTCAGGTCTAACATGTGTTAGCCTTCCTATGACTCCCCCTGACATGAAACAAACTATCATTCACCACAGGCATTCTGCAGACTTCAGCTTTAGCAGAATTTTATGAGTTCCCATTCTTTCTTAATTAGAGAAGGTCAAGAATTAAATCGAATAATGTGGACATAATTGTTTGTCTTTCGTCCTCTTGTTTATTACCTATTCATATTAGGCGTACACCACAGCCCCGTGTTATCCAGAACTTTATTTCCCAGATGTGAACACTTGTGCAGACATTTACTAGCCTAATTATGATAACTCAGCAGTAAAGCTAAAATTTCAAACTAATTTTCTCAATTGGTCACCTCCAGTGCACCTATGTTATGCTAATACCTCTGGTTTAATCCTCTAGATCTTGCTTAATTTTCTGCTATATAAAATGCTTGCGTATTCTAACAAGGTAAGAAAATACCATCAAATCAATGTTGAGTCCTCTGCTATATCTGCCCACCAGATGTCTCACCACAGGAATTCCACAGACCTCCAGTCCCTCAGACATAACACAGATGCTTCTGAGTGTACTGTAAACCATAAGTTTGTCAGGTCACACACGGAACACATAAAAGCTAGCAAGCACCTAAGGTCACACATGGAACACATAAAAGCCAGCAAGTCATGGAATGTTTTTCAGTAAGCTTTCTGAAAATTATCCATCTACTACAACAATTATATTTATGAAAAGAAATAACAACTAATTGACAGTATTTAAAGGGTTGATTTTCATTCACTTTTGCCTAAATGTCAGGACAAAATTTTCATGCATGTTTTGGCAAGTATGTGAAGAACTTTCATTCTACAAATTTGAATTGTAGCAATTAAAATTTCAATATATTTCATTTTTAATTGATAGATTTACAATGACTACAAATGAGCTTTTTTAATAAAGAATTATGCAGTGTTCCTGCAAGTTTCTGTATCCTGCACTCCATCCACTGTCACTGTCACAATCCCACATCTATCAAGATTCAACTCAAATGCCATTTTTCTGTGAACGTTTCCTGTGCCCACATTAACAAAAACATTCACAATTCCTACAAAAATCTGACCAAACTTTAAGTACGGCTTCCAATCCACAATATGCTGGGCCTTATTTCTAAGTCATCTGGCAACTAAGGAATCTGACAACTTAGAACATAAAAGCTCCTTGAGGGCAAGGTCAGTTTGTTACCGTACGCCGCAGAGCCAGACATGGAGCTTGTGTGCAGTAAAAAAACGACAACAAACATAAACTGCAAGTGGCAGGACAATCAATGCTCACAATAAACAACTTGACTGCTTACAGGATTCGGAGGAAATGTTTCCATTGTTGAATTCAAGTGAAAACAAGGCAACCTATCATCACATAAATCACAGTTTTTACTGTTCAAATGCCTGAGGCAAACTCCAAAATATATGTAGTTTTTTTTTTAATTTTTCTGAAATCACTGTTTCAAACTGTATTAGTAATTATGTAAACTACGATTTACCTTCCTGGTTTATTTTATACTTAAATGTTAAAAGTCCTCAAAAACATATCTAGAGATGGGCTCTACCATTTAAGAAAGTGGTTTTTAAACTGTAGTAGGCAGAAATGTCTTCTGGTATCTCATCCTCATCCTAGTAAGTTTCATATACATCTCTTAAAACACATTAGCAATTAGGAATCAATGTAAAATTTTCTGTGGAAAAGGGTTCATAAAAATTCTGCAATGTTTAAAGTGTCACCCTAAGATAACTTACATTTATAACATAAGGAAAACATTTAACACATAAAGAAGACCTCTGACTACTTGGTCGATCCAAAATTTCCTAAAATAGTAATACAACCAATAACAGCCGAAGTGTACGAGGTCCTCACATGTTTACTTATGTCTTAACAGTAGGTCCTTCTCTTGGACTTCACTCACCCAACTTGTGGGAATTTCTTCTGAATCCTACATGGTTCATAGAATTAATATAGTCCAAGGTTTTTCTCCATGCTACAGCTTGTTCACTCTCACTGTTCAAACACTATCTCTAGAAATATCTCTGTCTTTCATAATTAAGTGTTACTTTAAGTGTAGTCTTCTGTTACGTGGGGATAATAATAATTTTTATTGGTATCAATTGAATCAGGCAGTCTCAGATCTTCACACTATACTCTGGTATTCCACTCTAATGTAAGTGAAATGAAACACCAAAGCCAGTTTCAGCATGAGGATGGAATATGTCATTACCTTCAGTGGCTCATCTTTTAGGTTAAACATCATTTTCTCCAGGCCAATCAAATGCAGTCCCCTCACAGGCAGCTCTATAAGCATGCCGCCTGTGTAAATATTCTTCAAGGGCCCTGTGCTTGGCTTAATGGTGTTGTATTGCCATCACGAAATCCTGAGCAAGTTCTGAACAAGGGACCTGCTTTTTATTTTCACTGGACATCACAATTGATGGAGACAGATCAGGTGCTGAGAGTGAGAGCACGATAAATCAAAGTATTAACTGATTTATTGAATAACTTCTTAAAGTCTGCAGGAAATTACAAGAGCAGGAAGAGAGAAATCAACTTCCTATATTGCAGGGAAAGAGGAAAAAAAAACCTAAAAGGAAACTATGTGCACAAATGAGCACAACTCTTTAGTTGATAATTGTTTATCGAGTGCCCACTAAGTGCCATGTATTGTGCCAGATACTGAGAGTACAGTGAACAGTACAGCCGAGTCCCCGACTCCATGGAGCTTTCACTCTAGGAAGGAGAGGGACCATAACCAAATCTGTCTGTGGTCGGTGGAGACAGCAAAAGGGAGTGTTTTGTAGGAGGACTGAATATATTTACTTTATCTTTAGTATTGTTACTTTTGGTAAGTAGACAAAATGATAGTAGTTAAGAAACTGTAATTGTTACAAGTAAACTTCTATTCATAAGAAGGATTTCTTGTGTATTCTCTGTTTTTATGATTATCTTTTGTCATTTTCCTTTTAGCATTATTAAAAATTTCATGAATCACTGCTCCTTATCTTTTCTACTTTGTCATTTACAATGCACAGTTTCAAACAGGCACTATAACTAATATACTTAGAAATGAATGTTTATGAGTGACTGTATAATGCTCCTGTTTTCTCTCCATTCTGTGTTCTCTCTTCTGTGTAAGTTTAACTGTGAACTGTGTTCCTGTCACACAAGCCAAGTTAGATAGGAGCTCGGCTGGTGTTCCTCGTTCTGAAAAGGAAGTAACACAAGGCAAACAATGAACCATATGAAGCAATGCTTATTACTAAGTGTAGACCAGTTCTGAAAAATTGACCCTCATTAAATAGGACAAATAATCTTGGTTCTTACAAAATTATTCTTACTCTTACAGGAAATGCCGTATGTGAACATCACCTGGATTTTAACACAGATAATTAGTGGGTATTTGTTGATTTAATGAAACCATAAAAATGATGACACATCATTTTTATGAACATATGGACAGTTTTTCATTAGATATGCTAAACTGAGCCTATCTCCTAGTGCCAGCACCAACTCTGAAATATAGGAAAGGTAAAAACTAGTTATTGTCGTTGTTTATATAGAAAAACACATCTGTCCAAAGGATATTTTCCACCACCCTGCTGTTTTTTTACATTAATTGTGGCTGATGAAAATAAAATATCCCTTAGCAATAAAAAAAGGAAGCACATTTGTTCAGCCTCCAGGAATGAAATCGACCTGCGTGCCCTGCCATTTGGACTGATGAGGAGACACACGATCACAGGTCGGTCGGTCGGTTACCATGTGACAGTCAGAAGCTTCCTGACTGCAAAAGAAAGTTGACCACTTAAATTTCCTCAAAATAGAGTACATCTGCTAACTACATCTGTACTTTGTTTTCAACATATATTATTCACCCTAAGATTATATTAAAATCTTAAAATTCAATCCAGTAACAAGTGGGCGAAACAAATAAAGCTACTTTGGAGTTCTCCAAATACAAACTGATTGCTGTGCATAAAGTCACAAGGCTCTGAAACATGCTGAGTTAAACTAACACGCCCTCCCATACGAAAGCCCTTTAATTTTCCTCATGTGCAGATGAACATTTAATTGGGAGAAAATTGTTAACATGGTTTTATTTTCAACCCCAAAAGAAGGAAGTTCACTCCAGTATATTTTTATATTTAATTATTCTCAATGTGTAGAGAATCTATCATAAGTTTCTTTGAAGAGTCACATTTGATTACAAGTTTAACATATTTATCATTGGTTTTTGTTGATGAAAAATACATTTCCTATATCTTATATTTGAATACTCAAATCTTCTCTCAATACTTTCTTATTAGGACTAAATAGTTTCTGCTAGTTCAAAATTTATGAAAGCTTCCTTAACTCTTTAGATATCTCTTAATTAATTTTATTAATGCAATTTTAGAATTGTAAAAAAGGTTTAGTGAATGAAATAAAATGAACAAATGGGTACTATTTAACCTGGAAGCCTACATCTATCAGGCCAATGCTATTAATTTTGTGTGTACTATTTCTATAAAACTTAAGGTAAATTTAAATCAAAATAGAATTAACAATGTCTCTTAAACTGGTATTTATTGGGCATTCAGAAGGTTAAATTTTGGTTTTACAGTACTTTCAAAAAATAAGAATATTCTTAAGTTGACTGAAGACTCTATCATCTGCTATGTGTAAGGAAAGGAACATTTTTATCATCATAAATATGCTTACCTGTGCTGCTGGATATATTAACATCGATACTGATATCAGATATTCCTCCTCCCTTCAGAGATGCTACACATGTGTATGTCCCAAAATCCGTGAATTTTAAATCAATGATGTCCAAGTTTGTCGTTCCCGGGGAGACATCCGGGTCTGTCTGTGTAATAACCATCCGCTCAGAGCTTCTCAATGGACGGCCGTTTTTAAACCAACTAAACGTCAACTCCTCAGAAGGAACGGCTTCTACTTGGCAAGATATTTTCACCTCACGCCCAATCTGGATGTTGTCATCTTTGTGATAAGGATCTGGTGTGATCCAAAATCGTCCTTTTTTTAACGCTGAAACAAAAAGTCCATAAGTAGTTAGTGTTACTTACATAAGGTTAAGTATTCATTCACTCTAGGTAATCATCTCTGTGCCGAAATAAAATAAAACAAAACAAAGAAAAATGTACATATGTTTATGGGTTATTTCCAAGTAGTGGGAATATCAATAAATGTCATCTGGGTTATCTAGAGGTAATCTAAAGACCAAAATCACTGAGAGACTCTAAACACGTTTTATTAATGGTTAATTTGTCAATAAATTGTTAATAAAAATTAATAAACTATTAATTGTTGATTAATAACAATTGATAATTAATTTTTATTAATTGGGTAATATTTCCAGTGATATAAAGAATGCTTTAAATCTACATCTGATAAACATTGTTGCTATTGAACTTTGAATAAACAACATAACCTGTTATATAAAGTCATTATAAATTAGAGTTAAAATATTATAATAATAAGCCCAATTCCTTAATCACGTCATTCCTCAATTATGGCAGTTCTTTGTTGTTGTTAGTCTTTTTTTATCATTGACACTATTACAGATGCCCCCCCACTCACCTTCACTGCCCCCTACTCAGTCCTTAAACAGCTCAAATATTGCATGAATGTCATATTAAAGAAAATTCTTCTAAATTAAATTTACATGTAGACCAATACTAATTTTGTAAGAATTGAGTCAGTTGACATCATGAGGCATTTTCATATATTGAAATGACCTGAGTTAAAAAATTTTTTTCATGCATTTGACCAAAAGTACCTCTTTGCAGGTGGCTTGGCAAGCCTGCTTTGTCTGTGTCCTAAGAGCTGTGCCCTCTGGAACTAAGTCAGTGCTGTTCTCACAGCCTGGGTCCCTAGTGATAACCACCAGAGGCTCTGGGGGAACATCTATTGACCTCCTAAGGGGTTCCACCTCTGAACTCTGAGTTATATCATGGGACTCAGTGTGGAATAGAGTTTTCTCCTTTTTATGGCAGTGATTCTCTTATGCACACACTTTTCTCTTATCCAACATCCTACCCAATTCATTCTCTCTTTAACATCATCATCTCTATACAATGATATGAAGCATATGCAGTGAAACATAATTATCAGAATAAAAATTATTTATTTACTCTTACCATTAAACCTAAATGACAATGACAAAAATGATATGAACTTTGAGAACTTGCAGATACTGGAGGCTTTCTAATTGCATTTTAGAGGTAATCTTTCTGAATTTAATCTGATTTTCCTTAGTTGGTCTAACAAAGGCTTAGAAACACCATGGAAATCTACAAAACTACATAAGAATGCATTAGAGATTAATGTATTTTTTAAATCTTAATTTTTTCTTTTAACTGTCTTTACTTTAGAGCCCCAATATTTTACCTTCTTTCTTGTTTGCATCTTAGTGAAAAGAAATAATCATCAAAAACAATGTTCATTTATTTCTTTTTATTCAAGAAATATTTACAGGTTCCTGTCCAGGATAAGATACTAGGCAAGACCCTTATTACATGAGATGACCAGAACAGGCATAACATGGACACTCATGTATTGTAAATTTTATACTTACAGATTATAGTCCTAACATTTATGATATTTATGTCAAGAACAAGCACGTACTGCAGAGATGTGAAATGTTTTATAAATTTGAAGAAGTCTGAATCTCAGAGGAGAATCCTCTAAAATATAGTTGGGATTGCACAAATCTTCAATCTTAGTGAAAACACCAAAGACAAATATTTAAATCACATTCTCATATTGTTTGTTACATTTTTCCACTATACAATGCAACTTACAAGTATGAACCTTCGTTGTACCTAACCATATCTTTATCAGTACATGACTCTAGGATAGAATTAGGAGAAATTATATCATAACATTGCCTTTAGTCACATATTTATATTTTAATAGGTACCAAACATGACTTTTAGCAGAAAGGGAAATGTGCTAAAATATCCATATCTGGCTACTATATTTGGTATATATTATGTATAAATAATTCAAATGTAACTGAAGTTCTGTAGCATGTAAAATATCATTCTCCTTTTTAAAAAGATTTTATTTATTTTTAGACAGAGAGGAAGGGAAGGAGAAAAAGAGGGAGGGAGATAAACATCAATGTGTGGTTGCCTCTCAAGTGCCCCCTACTGGGGACTTGGCCTGCAACCCGAGCATGTGCCCTGACTGGGAATGGAACTTGTGACCCTTTAGTTCACAGTCTGGTGTTCAGTTCACTGAGCTACACCAGCCACTGCAAATATCACTTTCTTTCATAAATAGATCTAAAAATAGTATTTCAATGAGCATTTACTTTGGTTAACATTATAACATTTAAATGAGACTTTCCTTTCATTAGGTAAGAACTTTTCTTATGCTGTTTCTACAGAAAAAAAAAAGATAGACCTGAATAAAAATTTTAAATAAAAAATTCACAATTTTTAAAGTTTGAAAAAACATGTATATTAATTTAACAGTAGTTTCATATAGCAATACATTTACAATAAATTTAATTCCAAAGTTATGTGTCAGTTGCTATACATCTATACAAGAAAAACCTCTGATGTGTCAGTCAGTGATTCTCACTGATTCACTAGGCAGTCCTCCTTTCTGGCTCCGCTTCTATGCACAGTTACCAAACACATCAGTGTGATACCAACATTGAGAGAACTGCAAACTCATCAAATGTATTAGGGCTAAACTACTGAACAATTCAAAGCCACTGATAAAAAATTAAACTAATCTCTATATTTTGTGTTATGGACTATTTTACTCATGGAAAATAACTTTCAAAAGTCAAAGTAAAATATTGAAGACTATAAATCAAATCAATTAGTAAATACAGTTAAATGTAATATATAATTTATTTTTATAGAAACCAAAATAATCAAGTGAGCTATTAAGAATGAACTGATTGCCACAAATATTGTTGATTTCAGTTTGAGACAATTTTATAATTTGGCCAAAGTCAATCATATTAGTCTTTCAAATGACAGATTCTAAAAAGGAAGAGGGAAAAGTGAATCTTGCAAGTGAGCTTAAGTGAAGGGATTTCTGAATAAGTACCATAGAATAAGTAGATTGGGGAATCATCTCTCCCATTTTGTTTTATGTTATTCCATAATAAAATATCTGGTTTTTCATACAGAATGGAAATGTTCTAAGAAAAATATTGTGTGTGTGTGCATATCTGTGTACTATAGATGTGCAGCCATATATAGTAACAGAAGAGAGTTAAATTTATTTGGTTTTCTAATTTACTTTGGCTGCTCAGAAAACCAAGAGCACCTCTCTGTAAACTAGGCACAAATACATTAAGAACTTGAAACCTAATGTTAGTAGTTATTTGTTTTTAGGCAGAAGGGCAAGGAGGGAGAGAAACAATGAGTGGTTGCCTTTCACATGTCCACCACTGGGGACCTGGCTGGCAGCCTTGGCAGGTGCCCTGACTGGGTATTGAACCTGTGAACCTTTAGTTCGCAGTTTGGTTCTCAGTCCACTGAGCCACACCAGCCAGGGCTGGAGCATCTAATTTTTATGAGTCAAGAGCATCATTTCAAAAATAGGAGGTGATAGTATTAGGTTTCCTCTGAGACCTATTGTGAGAAACAGCTTATTACCTGGAGTGTAGAGATTTGAAAATATAAAGTGTTTAATATAGTTAATCAACTGAGAAGCAGGTTCCTTCATTTATAATTAAACACTCTCTTTTTCAGTGAAGAATTTATAGTAGTTCATGCAATGTTAATTTAAAGTCATTTCCTCCCACCAGTTAAGATTCAAATGCTTAAAAATCAATCTGCGATTAGTACCAGAGTATAACAGAGGTCCAATAGTATATAACAAGACTATAGAACTAAAGAAATTCTATGGAAAAAAGAGAGGAGAAATCCCTTTCCTCAAATGAAATTTTTTAGTCTGAATTTTGAAAATCCCCTATCACCAGCCTAAGAGAACATTAGATTTAGCTTAATGTATCATAAATTGTGATGGATAAACCTCAAAAGGTACTTGTTTAGTCTGGCAATGCATGTAAAGAATAGGCATCATGCTGAGCCTCTGTTCTGGATAATCAGCTTTGAAAGCATTGTAACATAACACATAGTCCCCATTTTTTAGTAATGAGAAACTGAATGCAAACTTGGCCCATGTTCACTTTAGACAGGTTACTCTCGAGGACATTCTAAATTGGAATCACTGCAGTCCCTGTACTCTGAGATTTACAGAGGGGTTGTGTGAACAGAATGAAACTTGTGTATAAAAGCAAGACCACTACAAAGATCCAGGTAGGGCTTGCTGAGATCCACAGTGGGAAATAGCATAGAGAACAAAGACATTTAGCATCCTCTATGATTGAGGGGTTTTGTTCTGGGAGCAGAATAATATTGAATGAACAAAGCATTAACATAGGGATATATGTGAAGAAGAGGATTCTGTGCAGAAAAAAACTGAGGATATTTCTATCACATCTACTGACTAAGTAGTTATGTGCCCTAGTGATACAATGTGTCAGGTAATCTGCTATCAAATGTGTTGCATTACTGTTCCTCAGTACTGCTTTGTAAAGGAGACCGAATTTCATGCAGAAGGGCTGCATACATGCTTTACAGCTCAGTTGATGATCATCTCTGAGGAAACATGGGAAAAGGAAGAAAACTGATCACTAAGCAGAGTTATCTGTAACAGTATTTGTCAAAACCCTTTTCAGAAAAAGGTTAATAGTGTCATGTTTAAAGAAGGCAAAGACAGTTTGGGGACTGATACATGAGTAAAAGTTTGCTTTTCTGCAGAACCTTTCAGAGCTTTGAACATGCTAACATGCACATTGCAATACTTCTAGGGGGGATGATAATATTTAACAAAGACCCTTTGCAGAACAATTTGGACTAGTATCTCACAGAATAAAGTAAGAGAATCTATCAGTTCATGAGAATCATTGAAAAGACTAATATCGAATTCCATTTTTGATGTTTTAGGCATTTCTATATGTGCATCACCAAACAACTGACCACATACAACTCTGCAATGAAAAAAACAAAGAGAGGACATACTTTTATATTTAAGTTAAATGTATCTAATAACATACTGAACTTATAAAATATATTTCAGAGTCATCTAAAAAAAACCCATCTGCACTAAGGACAGTGTAGCTCTTTCCTTTCCCAATCAATCAGCATTTTGTAAAATTTAATTTATCAGTTTGTTCCTATCTTACAAATGCACACTTTGAAATATGCAAAGAACAACAAAAAGAAATACACTGTATTTGCAATTATTGATGAAGGTTAGCAATACAATTTAACAGTTCCTTGAGGAAATAAGAATAACATTTATTTATACCTTATATTGTTATATTAAAGCACTTAAAGTATTAAAGCTTCTAGAAAAGGGATGGGAGTAGAGAGGCCTTTTATTTTTTCCTTATACATATACTACTAGGTATTTTCTACTCACTGCATTTTATCTAACAACTCCAGTTGCCAATCTGCAGTCTGAATGGAAGTGAGTTAACAATTCAAGAACAAAAATAATCATTAAACATACTTCCTAAAATTGATTTAAAATAGCACCCTGATAATCTGAATGCAGAACTAGGTCCTGAAAAGGAGCTGGGGTTCTATTTAATTGTGCAGTATGAAGGCTCTATTTGTTTTGTGAATTTACTCAAAGCTAATCACTGCAATTAATCATTCAAATTGTTTAAGCAAGGTATGATTGAATTTTAATTGTCTTAAATGTACTTGCTTAACAGAATAACCATAGATAAGTACTTTGGGTTGAAATTAAAGTAAGAGAGGCTCTTTTAAATGGGCACAAATTTTGCTTTTTGTTTAAGTCCTTCCTTGAGAAAAGAGCCAACTAAAATAATACTATTATCATCATTATTTTGTCATTATTATCATTTCAGCCCTATGCTAATTAATGAGAAAATATATATTGCTTATAAATTTTTAAAGTGTTTATATAACATCATAAATAAGAACAAGCATTTTCATAATGTGGCAACTATGTAAATGGTATTTGACATAGTACCAGTTATTTAAATAGAAGAATACTAATCAGTACCACTTACTGACCCTTTGATATTAAAGTTGGTGAGTATTTTAATCTCACCTTTTCTATCAAATATAATAATACAATTAACTGTGAGAAATGAGAATGTGCCCAGGGTAAATTATATTTCTTTATTAGTTGTTGAAGACTTAGAAATGGAAATACCTATAGCATGACCTGCCCTTTAGACAGAACTGTGCTAAGTGTGGTTCTTTGAGGTCCCTTTGAAAGTAGTATATCCTTAATATTTATGGAATTGATCATGAAACAGTAAAAATAATGAGACTAACTGAAACTAAAAATTTTTCTTTACTTTTTCTTGCTTTTCTTATCTTCTGTCTCTAAAGCTGTGGCCTTTCTCCTTTCCAAAGTGATCCTGCCCATCCATAAACTGCTCTCACTGTGTCCTGATGCTCTGCATTCTTTTAGTTATCTACTTTATCTCAAAATTCAAATATTTTCTCTTCCAAATCCTATTTATTCTCAGAGTAAAAACTGTTGAGGTCACATCTAAACTTAGAACATTTTTCTTAACCCTAAGAATCCTTCAAACTCTCTGTAGCATATGTCTTAAAAAAATAGTGAAACACTCTTTGCCTCCTCTGTTGTATCATAAACTCATTCATTTGGACAGTTTACACTGACTTTTCACCAGTACGATTCCAGCATTGAAGTTTCAAAGGTTGGCAGTGACCTTTTAACCAATGAACACAATGGTATTTCCAGTTTTCTCCATTTTCATATCACCTTACATTTTGCATTCCATACCAATTTATATTATAGACTCTTCTTTCTTTTTGAAAATCTCTTTTTGACTGATTTCTATGGCTAGTAAAACATGAAATAATATTTAAGGAAATAAACAAATCAGTAGATTTAGCTCATTTGCATCTCAATTGTCAGAACATGATGCCTAGTTTCCTAGTTCATTTGGAGTCTATCATTCAAATAGTTGTAAAGTCAGTATTTGTTGAGGAGAAAGGATTTGTATAAGTTATTTTGCCATAATTGCAAACCATGGGTCTTTTCCTTCATCTTCTACTTTCCATTTTGTTGTTTATATTTGGGGAAATGAGAGCTTTGTTTGTTTTCTATTTTTTTTAAGATTTTATTTATTTATTTTTAGAGAGGGAAGGGAGAGGGAGAGAGAGAGAAACATCAATGTGCGGTTGCTGGGGGACATGGCCTGCAAGCTAGGCATGTGCCCTGACTGGGAATCGAACCTGCGATGCCTGGTTCACAGCCCGCACTCAATCCACTGAGCTACGCCAGCCAGGCCGTTTTGTTTCTTTAGACACAAAATATTATGACCAGATCTATGCACATTTCAATTTAAATGAAGATAATGGTTAAGTCATTAAATATATATTCTTTCATTTTTACATTAAGGAACAAAGAAAATAACCTAGATATATCAAACGACCACATGAAAAATACCTGTATTCACTGGGAATTTATATGAATTATCTTAACTATCTTACATGACCTTGAGAGAGGCTGAAGAGTCAACGCCACTGACAAGACTGACTGGACGTTCCCTTCAGCATGACTCAGTGTGAGACAGGTTCCTTCCTGACCACATGCCCCTGACCTCCATTTTCTGATAGCATTTACATTTAGAAAACTGTCAATTGTGAATGCTTCTTCTGACCCTTTTAGCTGTAAATCTTCTGAAACAAGCCAGAACATCCTGAGAAATGTCTCTCTTAAGAAGATGTGAGCCAACCCTTAGGTAATCATTGCAGGAGATGGTGCATCCATCTCCCAGTCACTACTGGAGGAGGGTAAGAGCCTAACTTTGAAAAGTGAAAAGAATACTTAGCAACACAGTTGGCCTCATCACATTAACCAACCTCCTCCCAAATATCTTCCAGTACTTTTCCATTACCTCACCTCTCATTTAAAAATTGTCCTATTTTATGATTCAGTGATGTTGCATTTAAAGTCTCTCTATTGCAATAATCTTGACCTCTATTGCAAGAATTGAACAGAGTCTTCCTTGTTGTTTTGTAACATGTCTGGTGCAATTTTTCTTTGACACCATGAAATTTGGTATTGCACATTATTGAAATAGGCAAAAGTGGGATCAATCTAGGAAATTCACTGCTACAAATTTCAATCACCAAAGAATATAATGTATATTATTACAGCACACAACACTCACGCAGTAGTGTGTTGCAAAAAGATGAAATGTCACATGAGTACAAGTGTATTTGAGTTGAACAGGTTAATTTAATCCCTTTACAAAGATATGCTTCCTCCAAAGCAGTGAGCCCTGTTTAATCTTTAATGTCCTGTAGGTCTAGTTTCTGAAAATAGACCACAGGACAAAGACTTAGATTTGTGGGTTACCCAACAGATGACAAGACTGCTAAAATGAAGTGTGAAAAGACTTACTCTAAAACTAAATAAATTCAATATGTTATAAAATAAACGTAATATTTCTGTTTTAAAAAGTACATCTTACCTTGCTCTGGGAATCTTTAATGCAAATTTTAAAAATGTGTATTGTAGTTTTCCTTTTTGTTAAATGAGAAATTTGGTAAATAAACAAATAAGATAAAGTCAAAATGATGCTGATATAAAAATGTCTTTATATCCTGTACAACTGGTAATTGGCTATAAATTAACTCTGATTTTTAAAGAAACAAAGGCAAAAAGAAAACTAATGTCACAGTATCTGTGAGTTAAAGATACCCCAACCCCTCAAACAAACAAAATAACTATTCCTGGATCAGAGATCTGAGTGGAATTTATCTTCTGAACTTGCATAAACAAGACACATGATGAATAGCATTTGTAGCTGTATTTTTATGGTGATCATAACAATGTAATTCATAAGGTTAGTTGTAGGTCTGTCCCTCAAAGTGACTTAATTACAACAATTTCATATAGGAACCAAAGGAGCATGGCCCAACTGCACATGTGTTCAAGTTCAATTCAAAGATAAATCCAAAGATAGTGTCTCTGTAATATTAAGCAGGAGAGAAAACAAATTTATATTCTATGAGAATGGCCCAAGGAGGTTGTCACTGGTGAACGTGGTGATGGTGGTGAGTGCTATATGTTCAGGGTTACATAGAAATACAGTCATACCTCAGTACTTGTCAGCTTCAGAACTCATCCTACCTTGTACTCATCATGTTTTGATGAGAAGAAAAAGTTTCAGCACTCGGCCATTGCTCCAGACTCATCACACTTGCTAGAACTTGCATGAGTCGTGATGCCGCCCCACAAGAGTAAATGCCTCATTGCTTGGTACTCATTACTTTCAGGACTCATCATAAGTTCCAGAACAAATTAACAATGAATACTGAGGTACCACTGTATATAATTTAAGTGTTAACTGCCATAGAAGTAAGACTTGTATACTCTTTAGGAGAAAAACCTAAGCAGAACCTGAGGTCTATTAAGAGTTGGAGAGAGAAATACCTGTGGACAGGGACAAGATAGGGATGTCTACAAGGTCCTGACATCCAGTGAAAATACTGTTTTAAGAAGTAAAACATCCTGAGTAATTTAAGAAAAAAAATGGTTCCACAATATATCCCATGTTAAAAATTAACTGATCGTATAGTTTAGGGCACTGTGGAATGTAAGCTAGTTCAGTGTTAAGACACATTTGCAAACACCGACTTTTGTTTCAAAAGAATTGATCTGAACTCATTCTTAAGGGAAATGATTAGATGATAACACCAGTGATCAATTAAAGTTATTTCTACTATTTGAAATTAAAACTATGACATTTACAGCTTAGAGCAGTAGTTTTCCAAATGTGAACCCTGGACCAACAACAACAGCATAACCTGGGAACCTGTAAAAAAATACAAGTTCTTGGGTGCCACTCACACTAAATCTACAATTGCTGGAGTAGGACCCAGCCACCCACACATTAACAAGTCTGTTGGGTTACTCCGATGTACTCTCAAGTTTGAAAACCACTGACTTGGAAAACAGTTATCTATCCATCCTCTAGGAAAACAGAGCCCAAAGGGAATGAGGCTGACCATGAGCTTATTCAGAAGGATTATTGAGTTATGAAAAAATATGCCAAAAAGTGGCCACAGCATATCTTTTTCTATTTTAAAAGGTCCTCAAGAGATTTTTATCCTGATTATAGTACTTGAAATATTAGCTCTTATAAGTATCTATAACAAAATAGTATAAATTGACCTCACACAGCTTAACATGTAATTACTTCCATTAAATATAGCCAAAGCCTGTTGAAAGATCTACAAAACACTTGTTATTTCTAGGTTTATTCACAAAATGATAAAGATGTTAAGAATGATCAACATTAAGTACCTGACAGTAACACTTGTTTACCTAAGAAATTCTCACTAAAATATTAAGAATATAACCTACACTAATTTAGGGAAAATTTAAAAAGAATTAATATGTTTATAATTTGCAATTGAGAGATTAATAGCCCATAAATTTTCTCCTGTCAATGACTTCTTGGAGAGTCACTATAGATAACAGTGAGGAGTAAGTATTCTGGGGTCAGGCTGTCTGGATTCTAATGTGATTTTATCGCCTATTGCTGTGTGACCTTGTGCAGTGGGCTCAGCATCTGAAATCTGCAAAATGAAGATGGTAATAAAGTTGATCCATAAAGCTCTAAGTATGCTGATGCTGGCATAGAACACACAGTGGGTGTCAGCTGTTTTCTAATCTGTGTTTCCCTGAGCATTGACAATGTATTCCCCACTGTGCTTGTTACTAAAAGTAGCAAGATGAAGAGCCTAGTGATGGGGAAAAGCACAAAAATCATTTTATTTGCAGTGCAATGAAGATAAGAATTGAGTATACTAAGTATTATGGAATGGAATACTTAAAAAGCAAACAAAAAACTAGCTATTGTGGAAGAGGCAGGGAAAGCCTGAAAATTACGGGGAAACGGAAAGACAGAGGGTTCGAGATGGTGAAAGGCCATTCTGGAAAGGGGCAGCATCATGGGACATGGAACAGAGATTTTTGCTGTAACAAGAACTGGTTCCAGCTCAGCTTTCACTGACTCTAGCAAATACCGTCATGATTCCGCAAAAATATTTCCCTGTGATTTCAACCATTCATTGCTACTCATTTCCTTTCTTTCTTTCGGGGTTAACCTCTTTCTTTAGTTGTGCTCTTGACCTCAGCTCTAGCTCTGCATGGAATATTACACACTGCCAATTTTCTCATGTCTTTTTCTCTTAAAGCCTCCCTCACAATGAGGACTTTGCCAAAAATCTATAAACATGATGAGAATCTCCTCATAAATTAAAATGAAACAAAGCAACAACATCTAAATAATACATAAGGCTTCCCTTCAACTTCTTTATCTCCTGCAGTTACTTATTTATTCTTTTGCTTTCACAATATCAAAACATTAATACAGAAATCATTCAGCTTTACCTCTTTTAAATTAGTTTTGATTGCCACCAACAAGAGAACTTATAATAATCGGAGTGATAGGAGACTCAAGACTTGGAAAATTTAGCTTAAGATAAAAAGCTATAAGCCTAGCAAGTACTGTGTATATTAAAGCTTTTGTTTCAGAAACTACAGATAAGGCCCATCCTGGCTCCTAGGTAAAACAGCCGACCTCCTGGGGCACTGATAGAAGGTCATGGCCTGGGGACATCCGAACCTTTGTTCCAGGGAGAGCGGACACCATCCCTCCCCCTTGGGATCAGCTAACTGCCAGGACAGGAATGTTGCAGTTTCTGAATCTCAAAGTCCTCACTGCACCTTGTTTGTCCTCCCCCACCCCCTTATAAAAGATCTGGCCAGGAAAGAGATGGTTTGTTAGTGTATGAACCCGCCATCTTCTCGGACCACTGGTCATTTGAATAAAGTGCCCAAAAAAGATTCAATCGTTGTCATTGCTTATTGGATTTGGTAGTGACAGGCAGCCCGAATGGCTGGTGTCTTCCACGATTGCAGGACATGTTTAAAGAACTGCAGTTCAACCCACCCACCCTGCTGCATTTGCTATAAGCAACATGTCCTGATCTTGTGTTTCTAGTTCCCAGATCGACTTTTGTCCTGAATCTGCTTCCTCTTGTCCCTTCTCCATCTCCACAAGCCCTTCACTACTTGCTTTTACATCCATAGGTTTTGTCTCAGAACCGCTGCCACCTTAGTAAAACCCTCCAGCCCCACTTCTCTTAGCTATAGTTACTGATTCCCAATTGCCTGCTACATTTCTATGGCATGTAACACTTGAGGGCCTATGAGCCTCAATCAAAACTTTTTTTGTCTTCCCTCTATGGGATATGCAGACTTTCCCTTTGTCATTAATCACAGCTTCTTTTATGTAAGCTATCTTTCCCCTTTTTCCTTTCCTGTTTGCAGGCTACCCGAGTTTGCCACTGCCCTGGCTTTCCCCTGGGATGGCCTCTTCCCCACGCCACCTGCCCCAGTCCAACCCAGTCACTGCAGCCCAGATCCAACTGTCAACTAGTTCACGATACTTTCCCCAATTCATGCAATTAGGTAGAGGAATTGCCACAGTGCTATATCTGTCATAAATGTCTCTTCCAGATGGTTGTTTTTAAAAATAATTTTATCCTCTGAACTCAGAGCATCATGAACACAGAGGTTCTCCACATTGCTGTCCTCCTGCGCACACTGTCATCTACGTGCTAAACTGCCACTGCACTTAGGTTGGCAATATGAAAGAACAAGATGGCAAACATGTAAAATTTTTCATCCATTTGGAATACATTTGAAGCACTTTCCAAGTAGTTATCATGATAAATGTTGTGACCTAATCATTAATCTAAACAGTAGTAGTTTTGTCAATTATATTTTTCTTATTTTAAGAAGTTGTTTGTTCCCTGGTTGGTGTGGCTTAGTGGACTGAGGGCTGGTCTGGGAATCAAAGTGTTGCCGATTCGACTCCCAGTCAGGGCACATGCTTGGGTTGCCAGCCAGGTCCCCAGTAGGGGGCGTGTGAGAGGCAACCACACACTGATGTTTCTCTTCCTCTCTTTCTCCCTACCTTCCCCACTCTAAAAATAAATTTTAAAAATCTTTTAAAACAGTTGTTTGATAAATGAATTAAAAAAGCAACTGGTTTATTGTTGCTATTTTCACTCACAGATTTAAATACCAGTGTAGCCACAATGACGCCAATGGAGTTTTGGTTTTACATCTCTATACTCATTCTCCTCATATTAAACTAAACTGAATTCTCGTGACCCTTTTAAAATCATCAATGATAGAAAAATGTTCAAATACCAATATAAAATATTTAAAAAATAATTAATAAATGAAACTAGGCAGTAAAAGTGACATTTACTCAATAAAAATTTGTCAAATAGATCAATCCTTCTTTCATATGTGGATGCCAATTACTGATGTTACCTGACAAATACCTCATGCCTTTTGTGAACTACTCCTCAAAATCTTACAGAATTTTGTTGCATAATATTGAATTATTACAAATAATCTGTCATTCTGAAACATAATAGAGGAAGGAAAAGAACTATTAATACTCTGTAATGGTAACTCTCTAGATATCTTGAAAAAGTTTTTTAAAATGTCGAGCCATGTAATATGTACTACATGCACTATTTACCACTAATATCCATAGTAGCTTATAATTTAAATTAAAATGTATTTCTCATGATACATTTTCCCCCTATATGTATGTGGCCATATATAACTGAAACCTGGGTCTGGTCACATGAATATGTATTAATGGGGCTGCTGGAAGTAGCATGACATGTTTTATCAAAGTGGGACATACTTCATCACGTGTGTATATATATATGTATATATGTGTGTCCATATAGTATGCTTGGCAACTAGCTTTTTTTTATTGTGATGTATGTGCTGATATTAAGCTTTTAATTGTCACTGTCACATCAAAGACATTCACCTCAAAAACTCATGTCATCAATTGCACAACCAGATAGAGTCAGGCTGCCCCACCCTTCAAGTTCTCCTTTTGGGAAAGCTCAGGTTAACCTAGATGACCACTGTTTGCCTGACTGGTTGCATTTCCCTTCCCATGCTTTAATTCTCACTCTTAGGTTTTAAATTCACTGATTGTGAACCAGCAAAATCCTGGTCACCTCATCCTCAAGACCAGTAACAGCAGAACCCCAAGTCCATCCTCATTCTTTCTCCCTTTTTATCTGTCACCTGGCTATGTGGTCCTGGAGGTGACTTGTAGCCTCTAGGACTTGTGGGTAATTGTTGGGAACTACTCTAACTGGTATCAGAAGCTATAACCCCCGCCAAGGCTAAGGCTGAGGGAACGACCTTGGAACCTTAAGCCACCAAGGAGACAAGCTTATCTCACTGGCAGGAGCACGGCTTCTGCTCCTTTTACTTCACCCCGCCTGGCCCCCAGTGCTTGGTTGGTTAGCCAATGATGGGTAAGATTCCCCAAGGGGGGAATGACCTGAGGCAGGCATGATCACGTGGGAGACCCCCAAGGAAGCACTTTGGGGGCTACAGCAAAAAGGGGGTGATGGACCCTCGCTCCTCGGCTTTGACATAGCCTGAGTCCTCATCGTCTGCGAGAAAATCTCCTCATCTCTTGGTTGCCTTACTTCCCTTGCTCCACCTAAGCCTGAAACAAAGACGGAGGGTGGTACAGCCCTGTGCTGGAAAGGGCAGGTTCCCCGGGTGATCAGGCCTAAGAAAGAATATGTAAAATCCTGTGAAACCTACTTTATTTAGAATGCTCTCAACTGAATAATAAGGGTCCAAAGAAGTAAGTTTGTTCTTTAAAGTTCTTACAGCTCTTTAGCTATCTGAGACTGACTCAAAATAGGCCCTCAGAGTTCCTTGCTATTTGATCCTTACTCCGTGGCAATGAGTTATGAGCTTTACCTGACTTCCTGTGTAAACGAACCCAATAAAAGCCATTGAGGAAAAGGCTATTGGTCCTTCTCCTTTGAGAGATCAGCCACCTTTCCTCCCCAAGCAGATCATGTCTTGGTAGACTTATTCTCATTCGTGGCAGACGGGGGGCTCAGAGGACAAAGCTCCCCCACAGGTAATAAACCTTGTTTTTCCAAATTTCCCTGATGGTTTTTGCTGGGGTGCACCTTATAATCATAATAACTACAGGGTCAGTCCACCAACGGGCATTAGGTCCAAAAGGGGAAATGTTCATGGGAGTTTGCCACAAGGCAGTCATGCACTACTCAAAATGGGGATAAATTCTGAGAACTGCATCCTTAGGTGAGTTCATCATTGTATGAACATCACAGAGTACACTTAACACAAAACTAGACGGTATAGCCTACTACACACCTAGGCTATATGGTACACCATCATTGTACATGCCGTTCTTCATTGTTGACCAAAGCATACTTAGGTGCGCCATAGCTATGGTGAGGGTCCAGTGAGTGCCCCAAGGCATTTCTAGCCAATAGCATCACTATTGACCGTCAGAGACCAACAGAAAACAGTGTTTTTCTAAACACCTTTAAAGACTAGAACACTTTCTTCTCCCTATTTTTTTTCTGTAAATATAGTCTAGTAAGAGACATTATCTGTAGGTACACAACTTGGGAACAAATCAATGAGAATTTTATGAAGTTACCATTCTAACAATGGCCTCTGAAAATTAATTCTCTATCAATCTATTAATTAATGCTCCTGTTTGTCTTCACTTAATGGCTACAGACTGACATGTGTTTTTAGGCTGTGTCAGTTTCTTTTTGGTTTCCACTAGTTTATTGATTATTATCAGCTCTTTTTCTCACAGTCACTCTAGCTTAGTGCAATGACATTATGCCTTTCCTAATTTGTTAATCTATCTCTTTTACAAAAGATGTGCATGAGTGTTATCATGTACAGTTGTGATCTCTCTTTTCATGGTTATATTATTGTTATTTCTTGGCTTCCTTTTGTTTTATCTTAATTCTTAGTTGGGATATTTTGTATACGTGCAATGTTACTTTGCACATTCTACATGACAGAACCTAACATCAAGTCAGAGGCTGCTGCTCACTGATTTATGAGGTCTGTCCAGTAAGTATCCAGCTACACACTATGCAAAATAGAGACATTTATTGAAGAAGATACAAGATACATGAACATTGTACATAGGACAATGGTGCCTCAGTGTCCATCAAAGTAAGCCTTGGGACCTCACACAGTTCTCCTAATTGTCATCATCATTATATTTTCTTGAATCTTACTGATAATCTGAAATCTCATTCCTTCCAAAGGCTGTTCTAGTTTTGGGAAAAGCCAGAAGTCACAGAGTGCCAAATCTGGGTGGTAGGGGTCTGAGTCACCTGGGTGATTTGATGTCTTATAAAACAACTCTGCGTGAGACGTAGTTCATGAGGAAGCACATTGCCTTGATCAAGGTGCCAATCACCAGTTGCCCATAACTGCAGCCTCCTGTATCATCTGAATAGTTTCCATAGAGGAATGTTCAAGCTTAATGCAAAATCTGAGGCAGATCCATTGCTCTACTCTCTCAGTAATTTTGAATGTGATGGCCACACAGTACCCAAGCTCACTAAACAGCATCTACCACACCCACTGACTAGTACAATGAAGTTGTCATTTTTCACACATGTGCATTCCCGTCTACTCTCCTTGGCTGCCGGGTTACAACTGATGTCTCGCAAACCATTCTCTTTACATTAATAATGGCTGGACTTTTTCCAGCTTTTCATACATGTGTCAGTACAAAACTTTTCCCCATTAAAAAGAATTGGATCATATGTTGTTTTATAATGTGTTACAATAATATATAATCAAGATATAAAGCCATTTGTAATATATATATGTATGTATATATATATATATATTTATATGATGAGAATATTTTCTCCCAAGTTCTGACATATTTACAGTAGTTCCCCCTTATCTCTAGTTTCACTTTCTGTCGTTTCAGTTACCTGTGGTCAAATACAGTCCCAAAACATTAGATGTAAAATTCCAGAAATAAACAATTTATAAGTTTCAAATTGTGTCCCATTCTAGTTTGATGACCCTTGCACCATCCAACTCCATCCTGCCTATGATGCAAATCATTTCTTTGTCCAGCATCTCCACAATGCATATGCTACCCCCCCTGTTAGTCACTGGGTGACTCTCTCTTAGTTATCAGATCAACTATTGTAGTATCTCAGAACTTGTGCTCAAATAACCCTTGTTTTACTTAATAATAACCCCCAAACACAAGAACAGTAGTACTGGCAATTCAGATACACCAAAGAGAAGCCATAAAGTACTTCCTTTAAGTCAAAAGTTGAGTACAGTACAATAAAATATTTTGAGAGAGAGGAAGGCCACATTCACATAACTTTTATTACATTATATTTTTATAATTGTTCTACTTTATTATTAGTTGTGTTTAATTCTTACTGTGCCTAATTTTTAAATTAAACTTTATCATAGGTATGTATGTATAGGAAAATACATAGTATATATCTAGGATTCAGTACCACCTGCAGTTTTAGGCATCCACTGGGGGCCTTGGAATATATGCCCTGAGGATAAGGGGAGACTATTGTAACAGGAAGGAATGGTCAATTCTAGAGGTGGTTATGAGTTAACTAAATATTCAAATTGTAAAAAATTACCTTTAGTCATACATAAAATCATATATTAATTTCAAAAGAACTAAAGATCAAATGGTATAGGTAACACTTGAAATTTTTAGCAAAGAAACATAAGTGTATTTTTATTATCTGGGGTTAGGAAAAGATGTCTTACATAAAGAGTAAAAACACTAATCTTAATTTTTTTGATAATTTAGGCTGCATCAAAGTGATGACTTTTTTTCATTATAGTACAATGTTAATATTGTGAGAAGACAAGCCACAAACTAGAAGAAAATACTTTTATATATATGTATATATATTTATATATTATGCATATATATAAGTTGATTAACTTATATCAATGTACTGTACAGATAAAAAGGAAAAATCGAACCCAAATGGAGAAAAATGCACCAAAGACTTAAAAAGATCATTGTTATAAAAAAAATCAAATGGTTAAAAATATTTGAAAAGTTGCTCAACTCATCCATCATAAAATAAATGCAATTTAAAATCACAGTATGATTAGTGACATCAGCTAAATTGCTTAAAATAAAAAATACAGACAGTATGAAGTATTAACAATGATGTGGAACAAATGGAATTCTTGTCAAATGTATGTTGGAAAATTTAGTATTTTATATTAGCATACTCTTACCTTATGACTCAATAAAATGTATTAATATGTTCACCAAAAGATTAATATAAAATATTCAAAGCAGGATAATTCACACAATAATCTCAAACTGGAAATAACTTAAAACTTCCTAAATAATAATTTTGTTATATTTATACCAAGGATTATTATACTGTAATGAAAATAAACAGACCCTTGCTATACATTGTATCATACGGACCTCACAAGCATAAAATTGGGACAGAGATCTAAACACAATTGCATTATATAAAGTTTAAAACAGCAAAACTAATTTAAGATGGTCAAGGTCAGAATAGAGGTTACATTTCAGTGAGACAGCAAAAGAGGTCAAGAGGGAAGCTTCTTGAGCACAATTAATTCTCTGCTACTCAATCTGAGTGCTCACTGTGAAAGCTCACTAAGCTATGCACATAACTTGTATAATTTCTGTACCATTTAAATAAGATCTTGAACTGTATTTTTAAGATAGTGCTTTAAGGTACTGAGATTATATAATCAGCAAGCAAGAGTGCACTATATGACTGCAATTTATCGAAACTAATAGCAAAACTACAAGGACACTGAATGTAGATTTCTAATAAAATGAAACAACCCTTTTTTCCATATGAACCTTATTTGTATCTCTGAGCACTTTTACCAAACTTCTAAATGATTAGAAGCCACTGCAGTCTGTTACATGCCTTCCTTTTTGAGTTTTTTACTTTTGTCAGAAAAAATTAAGTCAATTTAAAAAGAAATAAAGTGCATCACACTTCAAAATAAGTTTTTGTAAAGTTAGCATTAAACTAATACTATAAGGAGGAGCTATAATGTGACATTTTGTACCCCCTTTAGAACAGAAACAAAAAACAGAAAAATTAGGAGAAAGTTTAGGAAGAAAATTGATAACACCAACATAAATATCCATTGTTTTATTTTTCATCACTTTGGTTTCACACCTTGGAAAACCTGGCAGGATATCCAGCTGGAGAGAAGATTTTATAGGAATTGGGAGGGACATAACTGACATTATTTTAATTTGACTCTGCTTTTTCACTCCATGGGATTCAGTGGATGATTTGGGGACAGGAGCATATCACAGAAGGCTGCAAAAGATTTCATACTATAGTTGTAATAGGGTGCAGCCAAGGCGGGGGGTGGGGAGTGGGAATAGGGATTTGTAATAGGGTCCAGAACTTAGTGTCCAGGAAATATTAGAAAAAAAAAATATATATATAGGATGTCTTCACCCCCACAAGTCTGAGCTGGGGGATGGGACACATGGAGCAGGGCCATTGAGAGCTGTTTTGAAAAGCAACATTTTCACAGATAACCTCTAGAATGGTCATTTAACATATCTATAACCTTTAACTGGTTTCATAGATATGTTAAATAGCTGTGGCCACACTTTGAGCCAGGGGCATTGGAGTGACTTCAACCCATGATATAACTGGGAGGCAACACCCCCTGGTTACAGAGCCTGTGTAGCAGCTTGGAGATAATTGGCTCCACACCACAGGACCACACCTGCCCAGACTTACTATGGCAGCCCAGTAAAGCTGGAAAAATAGGGGAATGCTGGAAGCTGTGGCCAATTGTGGGAGGAGTCAGAAATGGTGCAGCAGAGGAAGATTGATACTGGGATTTAAACCCAGGTGCAGCAGAGAAGCACCACAGCTTTTTGCAACTATATGGCTTAGCCAGAGAACCACAGAGTTCTATTTCTTTTTCTGAGATATGGTACCCTGGAATGGGCAGAAGGGGAAGGAAGAACTGTGCGTTTGTGGGTATTTTGAAGAATTTTGCGATCTCAATGAAGACATTGTAATTACTCTTAGGTTTGTATAACTCTTTAAATAAATAATCCCTTTCCTTTTCACCAATCTCTGGCATTGAAAGACATCTTTCCCTGGCATGGGGTGGCAGACCCCTGGAGCACAAGGATGAGTCCATTTAGTAATAGTATATCATTTGCAACTCCTCTGGGTCTGTTCTGTAACATAGTGAAAGTAGAAAAAAGTGAGCTTTCAAAATATGGAAATATGTTGAAAAACTTTAACAAATGAGGTGAGAGATGTTAGCAGATGGAGTACAGAGCTTCAGAGGAGAGTCTAAGACATTGTCCACGTGAACAGTTGAGACTCCCAGAGAGAGATCATTACAACCCAGGAGACAGGAGCTCATAAATCACGGGTGAGAGGGAGGAGGCCTTGCTCTAAGTTCCCAATGAGCACTTACCAGACAAGACCAGATGACAGCCTTTTCCAAAATGATTATACAAAGAAAAATGAATGTTAACAATTGCTGACATCTGAAACTCTGAGAAACACATCAAGAATGGTTATAATCTAGCATTGATATTATATAAAAATGTACAGAATATTTTTGGAATTAATTCTGTTTTGTCTTTGTTTTAATTTTGGGGTATGTGTGGGGGTAATTTTATGCAGCTTTCCAATTTGTTACAAGAAAACCTTTTCCCTCAGCCAGCATTTATCAACAGCAGCACTAATTAACATTGTGGAACACATAATTTTTTTTTGTGGAGGCTGTCCAGTGAGTTGTAGGGTGTTTAGCAGCAACCCTGGCCTCTACCCTTTAGATGCCAATAATACACCACCACCCCAGTCCTGGCTATCAAAAATGTCCCAGTACTTAGCACACTGCCAAATGTTTCCTGAATGGCCAATCACTTTCAACTGTGAACCACTTATCTAAGTGGATAAATACAATCCCACCTTTCTCTTCTCTCTCTCTCTTATATTTTTGCAATGGGTTCCCATCATCCCCTAGATGATGGCTGAAACCTGAACGTGAATTGTATTGCCAGTGTTCACGTTTACTAAATAAGGGTCTTTGGGGCACAAATCATAGAAAGACGCTTAAAAAGACTAATCCTAATGTTAGAATGACTACACAAAATATTCTACGATTAAAAATTTCAATAAATGTAATTGATTTCTTCAGTAAGTTTTAAAAGTATTTTCCCAACATTTGGATTTTGGGAATAATTAATTAGTTTGGAATGAATGTGTGGACTTCCCATGGATAAATTTTCTATTATGAGTCACTAAGAGTTGATTGCTTTTAACACATAAATTCTGGCTAGGATGGGTTTGGATTACTGGGCTGATATTTGCCATGCACAATTTTTAGAAAAGTGTACTTGTTGGGGAAATAGTGAAAAATATTTTTAAAAGATAGCTAAAAATAAGAAATAATCTATGGAGTCTAGAAGAGGTATAATTTAAGAATTAGATTGATTGGCTCTATTTAGAAACTTCCTGAAGCAATTGGAATGAGCACTGGTTTTGGAAGACTACTAGGCAGAATTGAAAAGGAAACAGAGACAAACACAGCAAACAGAAAATGTGGCAGGTTGACTAATATAATAATTGAAAATTGTACATAAAATCTTCTACAACTGAAGATTGAAAAAATTAACTTTTAAGCATATTTTAAAATCACAGAATAAGATGTATAAATTATTTGATTTCTGAAAAGATTACATTATAAAATATAAAAGTTAGACAGGTTTTTCTTTATAGGACTTATCAACAGCTTCTAATATCTCATAATTAAGAAAATGGAATATATTTAAAGATCCTGTTAAGTCACTATCTTGGGCAGCAAAGGAAAGTGACATTTCATTTCTGAATATGCAAGGATTCTTAGTTTTCAAAGACCAGTTCCAAAGTCACCTTCCTCTGTGGAATTTTCATCTCTGTAATCAGAATTGGTTTTCTAATTCTGACCTATGCTTCTATTGTGAAGTAGTTTATGCTTCCTTATGATCTGGGGAGGCTGTTGCCCTGATGTTTCCCCTATAAATGTAGGAAATCCATGGGCTCAAGGGCCACACTCATTCCTCTCCTGTCCCATGTAGCAACTGGCGCAGATCTAGTGGGGAGTAGAAATTTTCTGAATAACTATTGAAGGCTTTATTTGCATATTTCTTCTTGGTTCCATATCCTGAGATAAGTAATACATAATTTTTAAAGATAGATTCCCATGTTAAAATTCAGTGTTCTCTAATGATTATATGTATAAAACTACAGAGCCATGTACTTTTATTCATGCATTTGTATGGATAAGTTTGTAAACAAAAATAGAGAGTGATTATGCCCAGAAACACTTAAAAAGGGACACAGTTCAAGGGACATTTACATAGTTGTGGAATTAGAAATGGTTAGAACAATCATATTTAGAGTTTATGAACTATTGTTTCTTGGTTGTAGAGAAAAGTAAGCAGATGCCTAGTTCCATATTCAGGATCTGATAGCCAATTTAAGAGAAAGGCAGCAGATTACAGATCTCTTTCCCTAGGTATACAGCCTATAGACCACTTAATCCATGCTAATTGTGGCAAGCAGTTGGCCCAGGAATTAAGTACCTGTCATTACAACATGATTAATATTTTGAAGTAGGAGATTTACAGCTAGTATTATTGTTTTGACCCCATTTTATAACCGCATGGTATAAATAAACAAAAAACTATAGAACACCTGCCAAGAAACTAATTAAGGAAGTTAAAAAATAATGTTAGTTGAGTAAAGTTCTTTTCTGGAACAGGTATTGACTTTTAAAGTACAACTACCAATTGGCAGGTCTCCTTTGGTTTGAGTAAATATGACAGAGACTCCATCTACCAACGAAAACAATCTAAGTTTTAGCAAAGGAAAAATATATAACTAAGCTGTCTGTATATCACTATGCAAAAGTAGTTATAAGATTTTGTAATATCTACACAAAGTTTTTACTTGAATTTGTATTTTATAATTCATTATATGCTCTGTCAATGAACAAAGATAAGTGAGATTTATCTCTTATAAAAGGAAACTGTGCTATAAATATTCATATGAGAATCATTGAATTTGATAATTTTTAGATTTTTTATAGCCCTGATTAATTTTTAAAGGGATAATAATTAAAACATTCCATAGCTGCAAAGCAAAATATAATAAAATACTCTCCAGTGTTTTGGAGAGATGTAATTACTATAGAATATTAAATTACGAAAACAGAAATAGAAACTTAACCTACCTGAAGAACTGGGGATCCTGCATGTACCAGGTGGTTTTGCTTTGTTCAGCTATTATTATTAGAGTTTGTATTAAAGAAAGATTCTGAAACAAAACTATGGGTGATGAGAAATTTAATTTGATTCATCTACATACCCGTGAAGAAGTGTGTGGACCCTATAATTGGAAATTCACAAATAATTTACACTTAAAAATGCACTGTAGCTAAATTTGATCAGTTCTTTCTGGAAAATTGACAATTAACTCTGACTGACTTTCTCATTAATATATTGAAGATACACACCTTTCAGCAAACACAATGAACACACTTTTACTTCTTGTTTTATTTGTGCAGTTAGTTTATATCTTTGTCTTTAGAGGTTCTATTAGTGTCTTATAATTACTATACAATAATTTGTAAGACAGCCAGTAAAAATTTAAAGGTCACGCTAAGTCCCACAAAATGCAATGGTATTTAAAAAAGCATAAACTATAAACAGTGTGTTGGTTAGAATTTTAAATAAGTATGCACACCATTACTGGAAAAAAAATGCTAACTAACAAAAACACATGATTTCCTTTAACCAAAAGTGACTATATTTTAGAAGGGAGCGGTACAATTACAAAGGTCTGTGTAGTGCAGGGGATGTTAATTTCTCCCTAAGTATAAAAATGTACTTGATTCAGAGCCCAGAAAGAATCACTAGTAATTTCTGGCAAGTCAATAATAGAAGAAAAGGAAAAAGACACAGTTCTGTTTGGAAGGGAGGATGGGAGGTGGGCTATGTTTCTATTTTTATTTTTCAAATTTTTATTATGCTTTTTATTCCAATATCACTTATCCTCCTTACCCGCTTTTCCCCTGTTGTCCCTGTCCGTGAGTCCTTTTTCCTTTTTGATCAATCCCTCTACCTCCTAACCTCCCTCCACCACTAGCTGTCATTTGTCCCGATTTTCCTTGTTAGTTCAGTTTGTTCATTAAATTCCACATATGAGTGAAATCATATATGGTACTTGTCTTTCTCTGACTGGCTTATTTCACTTAACATAATATTCTCCAGTTTCATCCATATTGTTGCAAAGGGTAAAATTTTCTTCTCTACTATGGCCAAGTAGTATTTCATTGTATAAATGTCCCATAGTTGTTTTATCCACTTATCCACTGATGGACACATGGGCTGTTTCCATATCTTGATGATTGTAAATAACACTGCAGTGAATATATGGTTGTTTATGTTCTTTTGAATTTGTGTTTTGAATTTCTTTGGCTATATTTGCAGAAGTGGGATCACTGGGTCAAAAGGCAGATCCATTTTTAACTTTCTGAGGTACCTCCATACCATTTTCCACAGTGGTTGCACCAGTCTGCATTCCCACACAACAGTGCTAAAGGGTTTCCCATTCTACATAACCTCGCCAGCACTTGATTGTTGATTTATTGATGATGGCCATTCTGACAGGTGTGAGATGATAGCTTCTTGTGGTTTTAAGTTGCATTTCTCTGATGATTAGTGATGTTAAGCATCTTTTCATATGTCTATAGTCCACATATGTCCTCTTTGCAAAAGTGTCTGTTTAGGTCCTTTGCCCATTTGTATTTATTGTTGTTCAAGTACATTTGTCTCCATTTTCATGCCACCATACCCCCTGCCCCACCCAATCCTCACCTTCCACCCCATCCCCACCTCCCACCCTCAAACCTACCACCTTTGGTTTTGTCCATGTATTTTTTGTACATGTTTCTTCATAGCCCTTACCCTATGTTCCCCCATTATCCCTCTCCCTCATCCCCTCTGGTTAATGTCATTTTGTTCTTAATTTCAATGTCTCTGGTTCTACTTTGCTTGCTTGTTTGTTTTGTTGATTAGGTTCCACTTATAGGTGAAATTATATGGTATCTGTCTTTCACTGCCTGACTTATTTCACTTAGTATAATGCTCTCCAGTTCCATCCATGCTGTCATGAAGGATATAAGCATCTTCTTTCTTTTTGCCTCATAGTATTCCATCATGTAAATGTACCATAGTTTTGTGATCCACTCATTTACTGGTGGACAATTAGGGTTTTTGCAGCACTTGGCTCTTATAAATTGTGCTGCTATGAACATTGGGGTGCATATGTTCTTTTGAATTGAAGTCTCAGGGTCCTTAGAGTATAATCCAAGCAGTGGCATTGCTGCATCAAAAGGCAGTTCCATTTTCAGTTTTTCTGAGGAAATTCCATGCTGTTTTCCACAGTGGCTGCACCAGTCTGCATTCCCACCAACAGTGCATCAGGGTTCCCTTTTCTCCACATCCTCTCTAACACTTGCTGTTGATTGTTTATGATGGTCATTCTGACAGGTGTGAAGTGGTATCTTATTGTAGTTTTAATTTGTGTCTCTCTGATGGCTATTGATGCTGAGTATCCTTTTATATGTCTCTGGGCCCTGTGTATGACCCCCTTGGAGAAATGTCTGTTCAGGTCTTTGCCCATTTTTTAATTGTTTTTTTGGGGGGTGGGGAGGAGGGTGTTGAGTTTTGTAAGTTCTTCATAAATTTTGGATATTAACCCCTTATCAGATGTATTGGTAAATATGTGCTCCCATTCTTTGCATTGTCTTTTTGTTTTGTTGGTGGTTTCCTTTTCTCTGAAAACATTTTTAGTCTGATGTGGTTCCATTTGTTGATTCTTTTCTTTTGTTTCCTTTGCCTGGGAAGTTATATCTGATAAAATATTGCTATGAGTAATGTTCTAGATTTTACTGCCTATTTTTTCTTCTAGGGTTTTTAATGGTTCCAAGTGAAATATTTAAGTCTTTAATTCATTTTGAATTTATTATTGTATGTGATAAAGAAGGCGGCCTAGTTTCATTTTTCTGCATGTATCTGTTCAATTTTCTCAAAACCATTTAAGAAATAAACTCTCTTTAGCCTGTTGTATGTGCTTGCTTCCTTTGTCAAATACTAATTGATTATAATGGTGTGGGTTTATTTCTGGAATCTCTATTCTGTTTCATTAAACTATATGTCTGTTTTTATGTCAGTAGCACGCTATTTTGATTACTATGGTCTTACAGTATAGTTTAAAAATTAGGTAGTGTGACTCCTCCAACTTTGTTGTTCTTTCTCAGGATCTCTGCTATTACTGGGGCCTTTTGTGACTCCATATGAATTTTTGAAATATTTGTTCTAGTTTTGTGGAATATGACATTGGAATTTTTAATAGCAAATGTGTTGAATCTATAGACTGCTTTGTATAGCATGGACAATTTAAGGATGTTAATTCTTCCTATCCATGAACACAGTATGTGCTTCCACTTATTTGTATCTTCTTTACTTTCTTTCTTCAGTGTTTTATAATTTTCTGAGAATAGATCTTTTACATCCTTGATTAGATTTATTCCTAGGTATTTTATTCTCTTTGAAGAAATTGTGAGTGGGATTTTTTTTCCCTAAATTTCCCTTTCTGTTAGTTGATTTAGGCATATAAAAATGCAACTGACTTTTGGATATTAATTTTGTTTAATATATATCCTGTTACATTGATGAATTAATTTATCAGTTTTAGTGGTTTCTTTTTAAAATATATTTTATTGATTATGCTATTACAGTTATCCCATTTTTCCCCTTTATTCCCCTCTGCCCTCTAACCCCCCTCCCACCATCATTCCCCCACCTTAGTTCATGTCCATGGGTCATACATATAAGTTCTTTGGCTTCTCCATTTCCCATACTGTTCTTAACCTCCCCCTGTCTGTTTTGCACCTACTATTCATACTTCTTATTCTATGTACCTTTTTCCCCATTCTCCCCCTCCCTCACCCCACTAATAACCCCCCACGTGACCTCCATTTGTATGATTCTGTTCCTATTCTAGTTGTTTGCTTAGTTCATTTTTGTTTTTGTTTTTTAGGTTCAATTGTTGATAATTGTGTTTCTTGTCATTTTACTCTTGATATTTTTTATCTTCTTTTTATTTTTAGATAAGTCCCTTTAACATTTCACATAATAAGGGCTTGGTGGTGATGAACTCCTTTAACATAACCTTATCTGGGAAGCACTTTATCTCCCCTTCCATTCTAAATGATAGGTTTGCTGGATAGAGTAATCTTGGGTGTAGGTCCTTACCTTTCAGGACTTTAAATGCTTCTTCTTTCCAGCCCCTTCTTGCCTGTAATGTTTCTTTTGAGAAATCACCTTATAGTCTTACACAAACTACTTTGTAGGAAACTGTCACCTTTTCTCTTGTTGCTTTTAAGATTCACTCCTTATCTTTAATCTTGGGTAATGTAATTATGGTGTGACTTGGTATGTGCTTCCTTGGGCTCAACTTTTTTGGGACTCTGTGAGCTTCCTGGACTTCCTGAAAGTCTATTACCTTTGCCAAATTATGGAAGTTCAACATCTGAATCATAGGGGTTCCAGAAGGAGGAGAAGAGCAAGGAATTGAAAACTTATTTGAAAAAGTTCTGGTAGTCTCTTGATGGAATCTTTGGGGTTCTTAATGTACAATATCATGTCATCTGAAAAAAAAGACAGTTTTACTTCCTCTTTTCTAATTTGAATGCCTTTTTTATCTTCCTCTTGTCTGATTGTTATGGCTAGGACTTCTGGTAGTATGTTGAGTAAGAAAGGTGAAAGTGGATATCCTTATCTTGTTCCTGATCATAAGGGGAAGTCATGTAGTTTTTGCTCATTGAGTATGAAGCTGGCAGTGGGTTTGTCATATACTGCTTTTATTATATTTAGGTATGTTCCCTCTATCCCGACCTTGCCAAGAATTATTGTAAATGGATGCTTGATTTTATCAAAGGCTTTTTCTGCATCTATGGATATGATCAAGAGGTTTTTATCCTTCATTTTGTTTATGTTGGTGAATCACATTTATTGATTTGTGAATGTTGTATCAACCTTGCGTTCCTGGAATAAATCCTACTTGATCATGAGGTATGATCTTTTAGATCCATTGCTGTATTCAGTTTGCTAATATTATGTTGAGGGTTTTAGCATCAATTTTTATCAGAGATATAAGCCTATAATTTTCTTTTTCCTAGTGTCTTTATCTGGTTTTGGAATTAGGATAATGCTGGCCTCATAAAATGAGCTTGGGAGCCTTCCCTCCTATTGAATTTTTTGAAATAGTTGGAGAAGGGAAGGTAGTTACTTCTTTCTCAGAATGTTTGGTATAATTCCCCTGTGAAGCCAGCCAGTCCAGGACTTCTATTTGTTGGGAGTTTTTGATTAATGCTTTAGTTTCAGTTGGTGTATTCTGTCCTTCAGATTCTCTGATTCTTCCTGATTTTGTTTTGGAAGATTGTATGTTTCAAAGAATTTATCCATTTTGTCCAGGTTGTCCAATTTTTTGGCATATATTTGTTCATAATATTTTGTTACAATATTTTGTATTTCTTTGGTGTCAGTTGTTATTTCTTCTCTTTCATTTCTATTTTTATTTGTTTGGGTCTTCTCCCTTTTTCTTTTGAGAGTATGCTAAAAGGTTTGTTAATCTGTTTTATCTGTTCAAAGAAGCAGCTCTTGGATTCATGATCTTTTGTATTGTTTTTGAAGAATCTGTTTTGTTTCTCTCTGCTTTGGTCTTTATTATTTCCTTCCTTCTACTTACTTTGGGCTTTGTTTGATGTTCTTTTTCAAGTTCCTTTAAATGTAAAATTATATTGTTTATTTCATCTTTTTCTTGTTTTTTTGAGATATGCTTATAATGCTATGTATTTCCCTCTTAGGATTGCTTTCCCGGATATTCGGGGTTGTTGTGTGATAATTTCCTTTGTTTCAAGGTATATTTGATATCTTCTTTGGTTTTGTTGTTGACTCATTCACTGTTTAATAACATTTATTTAGCTTCTGTGTCTTCGCATGTTTTATTATGTTCTACTCATGGTTTATTTCTAGTTTTATAGCATTTTGGTCATAGAAAATGCTTGATTTGATTTCAATATTCTTAAATTTATTGAGACTTGTTTTCTGTCTTAACATGTGGTCTATCCTAGAAAATGTTCCATGTCACTTGACAAGTATGTATGTTCTGCTGTTTTGGGGTGAAATGCTCTGAAGATATCCATCCATTCAACACTAAATCCATTTGATCTAGTGTGTCCTTTAGGGCTGCTGTCCCTGTATTGATTTTCTGTCTGGAAGATCTATCCATTGAAATCAATGAGGTGTTAAAATCCCCTACTATGACTGTATTTCTGTCACTCTTGCCCTCTCTGTCCATCAAGATTTGCTTTAAATATATACGTGTTCCTATGCTGGCTGCATACATGTTTAATAGTGTTATGTCCTCTCCTTGGATTGTTTCCTTTATCATTATATAGTGTCCTTTTTGTCTCTGCTGTAGTTTTGTTTAAACTCTATTTTGTCAAATATAAGTATTGCTACCTCCAGCTTTTTTCCTTTCTATTTGCATGAAATATCTTTTTTTATCCCTTTACTTTTAGTCTGTGTTTATCTTTTCATTTGAGGTGTGTCTCTTTGAGATAACATATATATGGGTCTTATCTTCTTATCCTTTCAGCTACCCTACGTCTTTTGGTTATATAACTTAAGCCATTTACATTTAAGGGAATTATTAATAGATACACATTATTGTCATTTTACTTTTCAACTATTTTCCTCTACTTTTTTTATTTTTACTTTTCTACTTTTTCTTAAAGCAAACTGTTAATATTTCTTGCACCATTGATATAGTGTTAAAAAACTCCTTTAGCTTTTTCTTGTCTGAGAAACTCTTTATTTTTCTTTCAATTTTAAATGATAGCCTTGCTGCAAAAGTAGGTTTGGTTGTTGGTCCTTTCTTTTCATCACTTTGAATATTTCATGCCAATCCCTTCTGGCCTGAAATGTTTCTATTGAGAAATCAGATGACAGTCATCAGGGATGTCCTACCCGTGGCTTACTGGCTGCATGCTGTCCAGGATGGCTATGAATGCAGCCCAACACAAAATTGTAAATTTAAAACCTTTTATTTGATCATGAATTTCCATTAGTGTTTGTGTATTTAATGTGTGGCCCAAGACAACTCTTCTTCCAGTGTGGCCCAGAGACCCCAAAAGATTGGACATTCCTGTTCCCCTTTAGGTATTTGTCTCCTTTTTTCTTGCAGCATTTTGGAAACTCTCCTCATCATTAAGCTTTGCCATTTTCATTTTAATGCATCTTTTTGTAGGCCTCTTTGGTCCCTATTGTTTGGTACTCTCTGTGCTTGCTGGACTTGTGTGTCTTTTCCCTTCACCAGATTAGGGAAGTTTTCTGTCATTATTTCTTTAAATATATTCTTTTTTTTTCTCTCTTAGTTCCTTACCCCTGATCTTGGGTTTCTGATTTCCATGCACTCATTTTAGGCATTTTGAGTTCCATCTTCCTGTTCTCTGGTTTCAGAGTTACTACCACTTATTTGGGGGGGGTTGTAGTTTCAGCCCCTTTCTCTTGGGGTTCCTTTGTTTGTTCTGGTGGTTTTGAATTCCATTCCCTGGTTGTTGAGGTTTCAAGTTCCATCCCCTTGTTCATGAGATTTCCAATTTTTTCCTTTGTTGTTGTGGTTCTGAGTTCCATCCCCTTTTTGGGGGGCTTGGTAGTTCCATCCCTTTTTACTTGAGAGTGAAATAAAATCACATTGTTCTTTGGATTACAATTTCCATCTGCCGGTTCTCAGGTTTCTCAGTTCCATTGCCTTGCTCTTGGGGTTCTGAGTTCCTTCCCCTTGTTCTTGGGTTCTGAATTACTTTGTCTTGCTCTCAGGATTTTCAGTTCCATCCCCTTGTTTTTGGCTATTCAAGTTTATCTTGTTGTTCTTGGTATTCTACAAAATATCATTTTGTTCTCCGGACTTCTTTTCCATCCCCTTGTTCACAGGTTTCTGAGTTCCGTTGGCTTCTTATTAGGATTTTGAATTTCATCCCCTTGTTAAGGTTCCAAACTCCATCTCCTTGTTATCAGTGTTCAGGCTACCCTGCCCCTATTGGGACTCCTAATCCTTCCATTTTTCTTGGGTTCTGAGTCTTAAACCTTTTTCTTGGAATTCCAAGTTCCATCCCCTTGTTCTCTGGCTTCTGAGATCCAGCCAATTGTTTCAGATTCCACGTTCAATCCCCTTGTTCTCAGGGCCCCATTTTCTGCCCCTTGTTTTGGAGTTGAAGTTCCATATCCTTGGTATCAGGTGTTCTGATTTCCATCCCCTTGTTCTCAGGTTCTGAGTTCCACCCCCATTTTCTGGGGTTTCAAGTTCCATCCCCTAGTTCTTAGCATTCTGAGCATCTTATCTTTGATCTTAGCATTCAGAGTTCCATCCCCTTTGGAGGGTTTTGTACTTCCTTCCCTTTGGTCTGGGGATTCCAAGTTCCTTCTCCTGTTCTTTTGGTTTTGAATTCCATCTTCCAGGTGTGGGGGTTTCATGTTCCATGCCCTTGTTCTTGCAATTCTGAGTTCCATTCCCTTGTTCTTGGTGTTCTGAGTTCCATTTCCTTGCTCTCAGTTTTCCCACTTCTTTCCCCTTGGTTTTGGGCTTTCAAGGTTCATCCCATTTTTCTTGGGTATCTAAGTTCTTGTCCTTGTTCTTAGGGTTTGAGTAAAATCACAGTGGTCTTGGAATTCTGTTTTGTTTCCCCTTGTTCTCAGGTTTCTGAGCTCAATGGCCTTGTTCTTGGGACTCTGAGTTTTGTCCCCTTGTTGGGGTTTTGAATGCTTTCCCTTGCTCTCAGCGTTCAGACTTCCATCCCCATGTAGTACGGTTGACAATTCCTTCCCTTTTAATGGGGGTTCTGGGTTCTACACCCTTCCTGTTGGGTTTTGAGTTCCATCCCCTTGTTCTTGGAGTTCTGAGTTCCATGCAAGGTGGGGGTATTTGAAGTTCCATCCCTTGTTCTTAGGATTCCAGGTTCCTTCACTTGCTCTTGTGCTTTCCAACTCTATCCCCTTCTTCTCAGCATTCTTATTTCCATGTCCTTGTTCTTGGGGTTTCAAGTTCCATCACCTTGTTCTTGAGATTCCCAGTTTTTTTTCCCTTGTTCTTAGTATTCTGAGTCCCATCCCCTTGTTCTCAGTTTTCCCAGTTCTTTCCCCTTCCTTTTTCCTCAAATATATTATTGATCCCTGGCGTACTCTCTTCTCCTTCTGGTATTCCAATGACATGAATTTTGCTATATTTCATTTTGCCCTTAAAGTTCTTTAGCTCTCTTCTTTTTTAAAATCCTTTTTTCTTTTTGCTGCTTTCTTTCTTTTTTTTTTACTACCTTATATTCCAAATCACTGATTCAATCTTCTGCTTCATCTAGCCTATAGTTTTCCACTTTGGTGTATTATTTATTTCAGTTATTGCATTCTTTATTTCTCTCTGATCCCTTTTTATGGTCTATATGTCTTTTTTTATGTTGTTGAGTATCCTTATAATTATTATTCTAAACCCTCTATCTGATAAATTGCTTGCCTCCATTTCATGTTGTTCTTCTTCTGAAGAATTCTCTTGTTCTTTTGTTTGGGCCCATTTCTTTGTCTTCCCATTTTGACTGATTCTTTGTATTTGTTTCTATATATTAGTTAGATTTGCAAAGACTCTCACACAGACATATGTCAGACACTGCCTGTGACTTGCTCTTGGCATCCTTTTGGAGCTATCAGTGATCACAGCTTGTGGAGCCCTCTGCTGGGTGTGGGTGTGTGCAGAAAGAACCAGGTTGTACACCAAGGACAGAATTTTACCAGCACCAGGCTTTAAGGAGGGTCAGCTAAAGTCTCAGGGCTGCCAAAGATCCACCTTTTCTGTTAGACTTAATCACTGAGATAGTCTCCAGCTGTGTACCCCACAGGGTGGGATGAGATTATACTGTAAGCAGGACTATTGCTGTCCCTCAGGCTGATGCTGTGACAGGACATAGCTGAGCAGCAGCCATTCTTAGATAGGAGCTAAACAGCAGCCACTCCCAGATAAGCAGTTATCTGAAGGTCCTATGCTAACCCCCGCTTTCAGCAGCTGCTCTCCTTCCCCCTCCTCCTTCTGCCTTTGTAACAAGAATATAAGCATGCCCCAGCCTGATCTCAGAGCCCAGAATTTGGAATTTATCTCCTCTGGGTCCGCATGGGTGAATAAACCCCACTTTGCAAACTGCGAGGCCATCTGAGTCATCTTTTCCGTAACATTTTGGTTCCCTGACCAGGAAACAACTCACGCAAGCAGGCTGTTGCCTCTGGTGAAGAACACCGTGGCACAGCTGGTGGGGACTGGCAGTGAAAAGGAGGTGTGTGCCCCGGTGATTTCGGGTCCTGAACATCCTGGGCTCTGCGGGCTTGGCCTGGACCACTCTTTGACCTGGGCTGGTGGGGTGCAAACTGGTGGAATCTGGGAAGGCACCAATCTGGTAAGAGCCCCAGGGACCAGGAGCCCAAGACCAGGCCTACCCTTGTGGTGGAAGGAGGGACTGATCACCCCTCAGGCTGGAAGACCCAGGCAGGGTTCCCACTGTTTGAGCAGGCGGTAACGTAATAAACTCGGTGTGTCTGTGTGGATGATTGTGCCTGCTGCTCCACCGGTGGGAGCCTATGGAGCATGAGTGAGCCCTAACCTTCGGTTCTTCGGTTTGTCATACAGCGTAACAGCTGGGAGTTTAATCCGAATTCTACAAGGGCAGCCTTAGCCAAGACAAACCTAAGTTCCTCAAGAGAGGAGAGACTAGGCGGGTGACCCGAGAATCCCCTTCCCTTGTCTGTCAGCGCCGATTGGGAGAATTCCTCATGGGGGACATGTCTCTGCCATGAGACGAGATCTGAAAGAACAAATCTCTGCCATTGGTGTTGTTTCTGATCAGAAACCCTCTGTACTTGACGACCTGTATAAGGTCACCTGTAAGACCTAAGAAAGGTCGCCTGTAACCGGTTGGGGAGAATGCCTTTGCCACTCGGGACCCAGGAAGGGTCATTTGGGGCTGATGAGTGCTTCAGCCAGAGGCAAAGCAGCATGTCTCTGCCAAGAGACTGGGCCTAAAGGAGCATGTCTCTGTGAGGCACCAATGGGCTCATTGGTATAAGAGAATGCCTCCATCTGTTTATTGTTCTGGAACTCTGTGTTTTGAATTTTGCTCTGTATCTGCTCTGAAAAGGAAATTGAGGATTCCAGGGAAGATTGAAACTTCATACTCTGTAGGAAAGTAAATGAGAAAGTCTAATATATGTAAATGAAGAAGGTCTGTGGGAAACTGTAAAATGAAAGGAAAAGGAAAAGTTTTAAGAAGAAATTATGTGGTGTTAGTGATTGAAGGTATAAGGCAGGGAGGTGCAATCTTGGTGGCTATCAGAAAGTGTATGAAAGAAAGACTAGAGGGTTTGTGAATGTTGCAGAATGTCTGGAAGTGAAGGTTTTGAGAAGCCTGGTGGATATCAGGAGGGAAAGGATTTTCCTTCATGCTTTGTATTTTTCTCCCTACCTGATCCCTCCAGAATTTGGCATTCTGAAGGAGTGAGTGAAGACATAAAGTTTCTTTGCATAAAACCAATAAGACCAATCGCTAATAGTGGTTTTGTTAACCAAGACTTTGACTGGAATGTCACACCTGAAGGAGGCGTGTATGGGTTCTGTTTGTCACCAGAAAGCCCTGAGGAACTAGGATTGACTTGTGAAGCTAGTGTAAGCCCACGAGAAAAGCCTGGTACTTTGGTTGGTTGTGCGGTTCATGGCAGTCTTTCCAGGGAAGGAACGAAGGTTGCTTTCATGAAAGATGGCCAAAAAGGAATCTGTGGACACAATGGAAGCCTCAAGGATTTGAGTAAAACAACTGGTGTAGGCAAAGCCAGAGGGCGGATGTGTGGCTCTGCTTCTGTGCCCCAAGGGGCGGACTGAGAAGTCAATCTAAAGGTTCCCTGAGTTCCAGCAAAGCAGACTTAAAGATCATAAGTGATCCAGGCTGCTCTTGGTGTGTTTATGCAAACAAACAGTCAAAATGAAAAGCAGGACTCAAAGTAGTCCCTTTAATAACAGTGAGGGTGATCTTAAGGAGAAAAATTGTGGTTCAAGAAAAATCACAGTGCTCAGTATTGGACATCAGAATGGCGCAGCTAACTGTATTGAAAGTTTCTTTTCATTTGAAAGTTGAAACTGGTTTTGTAATATCATCAAAGATGTACAATTTACAGATATGGAGGATCTGTCAAATTTCCATTGCTAAATGTCATTGCAGGGAGGACCTTGTAACTGAACGTCTTCCCACAAGACAGTCTCACAGGCACAGAGACTGGTTTGGGAACTATTATGTGAATTAACCTGTGTGTTCTTCTGTTTTCGTAGGACGTATGCCTATGACTTCATTACCTGAGTGATTGGTTGCAATATAGGCCTCACTTAAGGAGCCTATTTTTCATCATTGCCCCCTGAGACTCAATGGTTTGGCTGAACTAAGTGGTTGGGTTGGTGAGCAGTTTGGGCCATCTGTGGGCTTCATTTTAGAACTCATTTTCCCTTTTCTGTCTTGATGGCTTGGACAGGAAGTGTTCAGATATCTGAAAGGAGGAAATTCCCCTCAGCCCAAGTGAAGTATAATGGGCCACAAGAGTTTTGGATAGGTGTAACATGCCTTGCACACCTTCCTCCAGATGAGCCATTTTTTACTTAAGTTCCTCCCTTTGTCATTTAGTGGTTATGATTTAATTGTGCCTTCCAACTCTTTCCAAATCTGTCATCTCCAGAATATGACCAGGATGCTAATGGTCCAGTAATGCCAGCCTTTGGACAGCAAGCCTGTGACTTCCTGGTGACAGTCAACTGACCAGGATTCTGTAAGGTCCTTCCCCTTACAGGAAGGACTCCCTCCGTGCTGCACCCCCCTCCCTTTCAGGGCACCCCTGACCCATGGGTAGGTAGGACGACATCCATGTCCAACCAGAAGTAGTTACAAGAAGATGAGACCTTCGTCGATTGTCCTTTAAAAGAATTTAAAGTGGGTGTATATTTGAAAGGAGGCATTGTTACAGGGTGCAGCCAAGAGGGGGGAATCCCAAATGGGCATTTAAAATGGGGCCCAGAACTCAAGGGGTCCAGGAGATTTTAAGATGTCTTCACCCCTTCCCCCACAGGTGTGAGTTGGGGGAAGGGACACGGAGCAAGAACATGCAGGGCTAATTTGTACAGCAACAGCTTTACAGCTAATCCATGGCATAGTCATTTGACATACCTATAGCCTTTTGCTGGTCACTTAGATATGCTGAATAGCTGTGGCCAGGCTTTGGGCCAGGGGGATGAAAAGAGACTTCCTCCTCCCACGATGTGACTAGGAGGCAGGTCCCCTGAGTTACAGTGGCTGCCTGGGAGATTGGAGAAGATTGGCTCCATGACATGGGGCCACACCTGCCCAGACTAATGATGGCAGCTGGACAGGAGCAGGTATCAGCCTGTCCAGGATCTGTGGGCCATCAACAAAGCAGCTGTCACTCTCTACCTGGTCATCTTAAACCCATACGCCCCCCGTGAGCCAGCTTCCTCCAACAGCAATGTAGTTTACCTGCCTTGATCTGAAGGATGCCTTTTTCTGCATTCCTGTGGCACCTTCCAGCCAACCCATTTTTGCCTTCGAATGGGAAGATCCACACACTGCAGTCAAGACTCAGTTGACCTGAACTAGACTGCCCCAGGGGTTTAAGAACTCCCCAACCTTATTTGGGGAAGCCCTAGCAGGATACCTGAAGACCCTCCCTGAGGAGGGCCGGACCTGACAATTCTGCAGTACATGGACGATCTCCTCCTGGGGCCCCATCCCAGGAACGGTGATGGGAGGGAATGCACACGCTGCTGAAGCACCTGGCTGAATTATTTTACTGAAGTCAAGCTGAGCCGAGGGTTAAAATACCTCCTGGTGATCATGTGTACCTTCTCTGGATGGGCTGAGGCTTTCCCAGCCAAGATGGAGAAAAGCTGGGAAGTCACCTGAGCCTTCCTGAGAGAGGTCATCCCAAGGTATGGATTGCCTCTGACCATTTGAAGTGACAATGGGCTGGCTTTTGTCTCACAAATTGTCCAAGAAATAGCCAAGCTTCTGAACATCGTGTGGAAACTACACACTGCCTATCGACCCCAGAGTTCAGGGAAGATAGAGTGGATGAATTGGACTCTTAAAGAAACCTTAGCTAAATTTTACCAGGAAACTGGACTTCCCTGGGTGGACTTGCTACCGCTAGCTTTTCTTAGGGTTAGAAATGCCCTTAACCGCTCAGGATATACTCCATATGAACTAGTTTTTGGGAGACCTCCCCCAGTTCTCAGCATACAAAAGAGGGGACTCCAGTTGCAAGGTGAATTAGGGCAGACAAAATATCTCCAGAAGCTAGGGGAAACTTTAGGGAAGATAAATGGTGCTGGTTTGGGCCAGGGAACCCTACCCCGAGGGGTGGGGGCAGCACACTCCTTTAAACCAGGAAGTTATGTATGGGTAAAGGACTAGAAAAAAAGAATCACTTCAACCTGTGTGGACCAGGCCACATTTGGTGTTACTAAACACTCCAACTGCCCTTAAGGTTACAGAAATCACCCCTTGGATCCACTACAGCCGGGCCAAAGCAGCAGATCCTGAGGACCCAAAGACTAAGCCTGCACCTAGACTACCCATGCTGAGGCTCCGGAGGACACCAACTAGTGGAGAAGACACTGAGGAATGGACCGTTGCTCCGCTGGGTTCCTGACTATAATAGGCATCTTCGTAGGAGTATTGGGAATTGGACTAGTGACTGTGACCCCTGCAGAATGGAGTCCCATGGAGTGAGTTGCCCTAGGAGTAGTTTATCTCTGTTTAATCTCTGTAGTTGGATATATTGTATGCTTTGTTTGACAAATGCAGGGTCTATCTCAGCCCCAGTCTGTAAATGTAGTGCCCCCACACGTAGGATTAGGCTTGGCAGTGGAGTGATGACCTACCCTCTTCCAGCCATAGCTTTCACCTCCTCCACCTCCATGCCATCAGGTTGCATTCAGTCACAGCCCCAATTCATCTGCACTTGGGGAGGGAAATTATACTGGACTAGAACAATGGGAGGAACTGTAGGATACCAGTCCCCAAAACGTCAGGGACATGGATACCCCGGCCAACAAGTATGTTGGAATTATTACCGCCAGCTGAGTGCAATGAGCCAGAGTTTTAACAGGCTAAGAAAAAGGCTGCAAAAGAAATAGCAAACCGGTTGGCCCAAGAAACAGTCATCTACAAAGGGGCTAACCTTATGGCCTTTCAGAAGGCCTGGAGAGGGTGAGCCCAGCACTCCAAGTTCAGTACATGGTCCGTGCCATGTATGCAGCATACCAGAATGTTACTAACTCCACAAAAGAATGCTGAGTATGTTTGCCTATAGAAGAAAAAGTGTTTCTAGGTGTTCTAGTGCCCCTGAGCTGGAACAGGGCTCATAAGCCCACAGACACAGGTCCTACCGTAACCCAAGGACCCGTAGCTACCACTGTCTTCCTAGATGCTAAGGGAATGAACTTAACCTATTTGGTGGCAAACCAGACTGCAGAGCCGAGGAACGATGTGGGAACACCTAACCCCTAGCTCTGCTCTGGTCAACGTAATATTCCCAACAACAGCAGCCTCTGTACTGAACCTGGAATCTTTCTTCTCTGTGGGAATGCAGCTTACAAGTGCCTGCCCCACAATTGGACCAGGATCTGCATTGAAGTCTTCCTAGCCCCTAGTGTCAGCATCTGGACCCCCAAAGAGATAAGAAAACTACTGCAATCTAAAGTAAAGGAAGCCTCCCGGCGTAAGAGAGGAGTAGGGGCCACCATAGCTATAGGGGCAAGTCTCGCAGTGGTGGTCAGGGGAGGAGTCAGGGCAATGGGATTGTCTGCATCCACTTACTACAAGCTGTCAGCTCAGGTGAGCAAACTTATGGATAATGTAGCCAACTCCCTGACCACCTTGCAACAGCAGATAAACTCCCTGGCCGAGGTGACCCTTCAAAATTGGAGAGCTGTAGACCTCATTACTGCAGAGAAAGGTGGAACATGTATGTTCCTAGGAGAATAATGTTGCTATTTTGTCAACCAATCTGGTATAGTAGCAAAAAATGTAAAGGAATTAAAGAGAACATTAGAATTCGGGCCCAAGAGCTAGAGGATTGGAATTTTGGATTCAATCCACAAATGTGGCTAAGGTGGATATTACCTGTTCTGCAGCCCATCCTCATAATTCTCCTAGGCATAACTCTGGGGCCCTGCATCCTCCAAACCTTGGTCCAACACCTGGAGGCCATGGTGACTTGGAAGGCAGCTGCCCAGGTGTTAGCCCTCCAGCGGTACCGACACCAGTATCAGAAGTTGCAACCCTCCCCAGCACTTCAGCCATATAGCCAGGTATATGGTGATGCTAAAGGGGTAAAAGCACCTTATAGCATCAAAAGGGGGAACTGTGACAGGACATAGCTGAGCAGTAGCCATTCTTAAATAGGAGCTGAACAGCAGCCATTCTCAGACAGCAGCCATTCTCAGATAAGCAGTTATCTCAAGGTTGTGCGCTAACCCCCCTCTTTCAGCAGCTACTCTTCTTCCCCCTCCTTTTGCCTTTGTAACAAGAATATAAGCATGCTCCAGCCTGATCTCAGAGCCCAGAGTTTGGAGTTTGTCTCCTCTGGGTCCACATGCGTGAATAAACCCCACTTCACAAACTCCAAGGCCATCTGAGTTGTCTTTTCTGTAACAATGCAACTTGGAAGGGAGTGCTCTTCCTGAGAAAAATGATTTCTGCCATATCGGGAATGACTCAACACAGGGCTCCTGGCGGCTGTTCTTTCAGTTCTCTCCCTAGCACCACCAACCCCAGACTCTGCCCTGGCAGCTGTAGTCCACTCTGCCTTCCCTCTGCCGGAGTCCAAGGTAAGTGGCTGCAAACAAGATTTTGTGTGTTGGCCCTTTAAGAAGCTTTCCGCATCTGTGGCAATCTCTTCTTGGCAGACAGGAACCCCACTGCTTCTCACAGTTGAATGTTATTTGTGTCCCTTTCCCTATTCTGGAGCTGTAGTCTCAGCAGCCCTGCTTGGGGTCTAAACCCCACACTTCTGAGGGGGAATCCCCTGGTCATTGAAATACCTCTCTAGAACTTTAGCTGCCACCACCAGGAGCCCAGCAAGCCCTCTTGCACCTCTGCACTCTCTGCCAGTCTTGTGATGTGGTTTCTTCCATCTGTCCTTTGTAGTAAGACTTGCAGCTAGAGTTCAGTTGGTTATTCAAGATAGTATTTATTTAATTTAGCTGTATTCTAGTTTGGTCCTGAGAGGTCAGTGTAGCTTCCATGTACTCCTCTGCCCTCTAAAATGAGCTATATATTTTCAAAAACTAGGCTAAATTTTGAAAGGCACTACGTACCTTCATTAACACAGCATCCCTGGAATGACATTGTGTGGGTTTTGAATCCTGAGTCTGCAGCTAAAATAAGGCTTATTTTGGGAAATTTATTTAATTGTTCCCTCTTTAGTTTTACTTTTCTTTACAATAGAAAGAATAATATTCTACCTCATATGTACTTTGAAATAATTAAAAAGTTAATGGACAAAGTGTGCCATGGTTAATGGACATAGGTAGCCTGGTACATAAAAGGATGCACAATCAATATGGAACTATTACTTTACCTAAATGAAACTGGCACAAAGATTCAAAGTCTTCTCCCATAGACTTTTAAATGTTAAGATTTTTTGTAATAAGCCTAAATAAAGATCATTTTGAAATTTTAGCAGTGCTGTCATTTGATATATATATATATATATATATATATATATATATATATATATATATATAAAATGCATATATATATGTATTAAATTAGTTCCAAACAAATATGTTTAATATTAAAATTCAAATATTTAAAGAAATCAATACTTTCATGTGAACAGAGTCAGGTAAATTAACTTTTCAGAACAGAGGGTTATGATGTTCCTGGAGGTTATAGTATATTTCTGTGCAGCTAGAAAAGTGTAAATTCATGCTTCACTGAATACATATTGAATTCATCTGTAAAGGTTAAATCTATTTCAATATTGGTATCTTTTATTTCTACATATTAAGAATCTGAGATCAGACTTCCAGCCAAGATGGAGGCATAGGTAGTCGCACTGTGCCTCCTCGCACAACCAAAACTAAGGACAGCAGAAATTGAGAAACAAAAAACAACCAGAACAGAGAGAAGTGAACTGAACAGAAGTCTGACTACCATACATCCAGACCGGTAAGGAGGGGAGGAGTTGGAGGGATCAAGAGGTCCTGGCAGGAAAAAGAGCTGGATGGCAGATGCAGGAGTACAGGGAGCAGAAGGCAGCTGATGGACCAGTGGCAGACCCTGGGAGCGGGAGGCAACAAGCAGACCCAGTAAGGGGTGCAAGGCAGCTGGCTGACCGCAGTCACACATTCGCACGCAGACAAACTAAGCAAAAACAGGCAGCGACTCAGACTGCGCAACCCAGGGACCCAGTGCTGGGAAACAAAGCCTAAGAGCACCGACTGAAATCACCTGTGGGAGTTGAGGCCAGGAGATTCTCTCAGCCTCACAGGAGACTTCTCGGGGAAACCCACAGAGTCTGAGAAAGTACACAAGCCCACGCACCCGGAAGCCAGCACAGGAAGGGCCCAATTTGCTTGTGGGAGGTGGCAAGGGGGGCTGAGGTCATGGAGAGAGCGGAGAAGGCACCATTGTCCCCTCTCGGACCCCGCCCCCACATACAATGTCACAACCCAGCAACTGGGGTGACTACCCCCCGGTGAAACACCTAAGGATCCGCCACCCATACGTAACAGCAGCAACCAGATCAAAGGAAAATAAAAAATAAAAAAGATGGCTCAAACAGAATTAAAAGTCCCAGAGCCAATTTTTTTAAGTGACCCAGAGATAGCTAACCTATCAGATGCACAGTTCAAAGCACTGGTGATCAGGATGCTCACAGAATTGGTTGATGTTGGTCATAAATTAGATGAACAAATGCAGGCTACAATAAGAGAAATGAAGGAAAATGCACAGGGAACCAATAGTGAGGGGAAGAAAACTGGGACTCAAATCAATGGAGTGGACCAGAAGGAAGAAAGGAACAACCAAACAAAAAAGAATGAAGAAACAAGAGTTCAAAAAAATAAGGAGAGGCTTAGGGACCTCCAGGACACCTTTAAACTTTCCAACATCCGAATTATAGGGGTACCAGAAGGAGAAGAGGAAAAACAACAAGTGGAAAAGTTATTTGAAGAAATAATAAAGAACTTCCCTAATCTAGCAAGGAAAATAGACTTCCAGGAAGCTCAGAGAGTCCCAAAGAGGTTGGACCCAAGGAGGAACACACCAATGCATGTCATAATTACATTATAATTACATTAGCCAAGGTAAAAATGAAGGAGAGAATTCTAGAAGCAGCAAGAGATAAAGGGACAGTTACCTACAAAGGAGTTCCCATCAAAATGTCAACTGATTTCTCGAAAGAGACCTTGCAGGCAAGAAGGGGCTGGAAAGAAGTATTCCAAGTCATGAAAGGCAAGGGCCTACATGCAAGATTGCTCTATCCAGCAAAGCTTTCATTCAGAATGGAAGGGGAGATAAAGTGCTTCTCAGATAAGGCCAAGTTAAAGGAGTTCATCATCACCAAGCCCTTATTATATGAAATGTTAAAGGGACTTACCTAAGAAAAAGAAGATTAAAAACATGAACAGTAAAAGAAAAAAGTCATCAAATGGAAGGTTATCAATAGGGAAGTGGGAGGAGGAGAGAGGGGGAAAAGATATAGAGAATAAGTAGCATAGACAGTAGGTAGAAAATAGACAGGGGGAGGGTAAGAATCGTATGGGAAATGTAGACACTAAAGAACTTATGACACATGGACATGAACTAAAGGGGGGAACGTGGGTGGGAGGGGGTGGGCATGGTGGAGGGGAGTGAAGGGGGAAAATGGGACAACTCCAATAGCATAATCAATAAAATAAAGAATTAAAAAAGTAAAAACAACAGAATCTGAGATCATATCCAACAAAAACAGAGTAATACTAAAATTAAAAGGAAAACCTATTTACAACGTCACTTTGCAGTGGTCATGGGTTCAAGAGGGGGGTTGATGAAATTAAGGAGAAAAAGGGAAAACAGAGGTATAAATGAGAATGGAGGCAGAATGGGAGTGTGATGTTAATAGTATTTTTTTGTGGACTACAGTGTATAGTGTGATGGCTTTAAAACATGTCTGCGAATTAGCTGATAGTGTTCCCTTCAAAAGACAGAGATGTTCGGCCCTGGCTAGGGTTGGCTGGGCATTGTCTGGCAAAGTGGGAGGTCACTGGTTTCTCTGGTCAGGTTGGACAAGAGGCAACCAATGGGTGTTTCTTTCCCTCTTTCTATCTCTCTTAAAAAAAAAAGATAAAGATATCTGGTTCCATCCAGAAACCAGGTTATCCTTTACCACTATCTTGATGAACAGCATGCAGAAATGATATAGAATGACTTCAGAAGCTGGATTAGAAGAACCCATACAGTTCCTAAACCCTGGCGCAAGGATTCCAATACTTTGGCATGTGGAAAAAACTTGTAAAGAGACTACTGAAAGAGGCAAATGGGGAGGCTGGGAGGGAGGAAGGCAAGAGGATAGAAAAGAAAGGAGGAAGGGGGAGAAAGATCAGGAGAGAGAGAGAGGAAACCAACATGAAGAACATGGCAGTTTGGATTCTTTATTCCAGGCACCGTGGAAGAACCATGAAGAAGGCCCTAGCCCCAGCTACCTTCTGAATGAAATTTCTATGAGACCTTGAATTTTTTAGCTGACCTTTTAATCCTCATATTTGTGAACACAATAAATGATTGCTATTGTTTTATGCTCCTGTTTTTGGGTGGCTTATTGCACAGTAATGAATAATCAGAAGGATGTGGCCTATGAAATGAGCTAGTCACATCACACAGATGTTTAATATGATTTAATATGGATATGGAGTTTCCTAATTTTGCTTCATATCATCTAGTACATACTTATGCTATGAAAGAGAGACAGATGTTCTGAAAAAGTGTCTAATATAAGTCAGTGAACTTCAAAGAGATATTTTGTTCATTCAATACATATTTATTGAACATCTACTAAAGGCTTAGTCATTTTCTACACTTTAGCACTATATTACTAAGACAACAGATGCATTCTTTATGCCTATCATCCTGAGAAAAAAATAATAAATAAATAAATATGTATAAAGTAACTCCAGGTAGTTATATGATATGAAGAAACAATAAATCATGCAAAGGTATTAGGGGTGGGTTAAGATAAAGTGGTCAGGGAAGCCATTCCCCAGGAGACAATATTTTAAAATTAACATTCCAGGCTGAACAGTAAATATTTAAGTACTGACCTGTGAAAAAGAACAATGAGAATAATGTGTCTAAAAGAGAAGATGGATGTGTGATGATGATAATGAATTTGAATTCTGTTGTAGATGAGATGGGAAGCCATGGGAGGAACATGATTGGGAGAATGAGATGATGTTAGTCACTTTCTCTTGCATGAATGTAACGGAGAGGGTTAGCTGTTGACAGAAATCCATGACCTCTTATTTCTAGGCACACCTTAAGAATACATTTCTCAGCCTCCACATCATCAAATGTAACTAATATCAAGCCAATGAAACATGATTGGATCTAATGCACACCTGACCCATAAAAATCTCCCATGTGTGCTCTTTAAGCTCCCTCCTGCTTCCAGCTGACAGGAAAGGAGCTAACACTTGGAGCAATTTTAGTAACCACACGTTGAAGATAGCAGAGGCAAGGCATCATCAGTCCAGGTGCTTGAATAGTTGCATGGAGTAGAGTCTCTGCTCCTACAGCCACCTCCCAACATACAGTCATCAATCTCACACACAGTAACAGCCTCAGCATTATCAACTAGGTAAAATCCTGAACTCTCATGAAAAACAACTGAAGTGCTTTTGTTTTGAGTAATTAATTGCATCGGACTATTTTTTAACTCAGTCTAGTCTACCTCATCTAACACGGTGAAAAAGAAATCAGCCCCTGTTAAAAGATAGTCTGGACTAAAAAGATAAATAATGAAAAGGCTGTTTTAATCAGGTAGGGGAGCAATGGATAGTTTACACAAGGGTGGTATCAGTGATTGTGGCAAGATATGGTCAGTTTTAGAGTATGGTTTGAAGATTGGGCCAAGAAGACTTGCTAATAGATTGATCAAATTTTAAAATGTCAGCTACAAATTTTGAAAATTCTCATAATCTTTCTATGTTTTTGTGATATTAGATAATAGAATAGCCCTTTCCTGACTCACTTTTGCTGAGAATAGAAGCCACAGAATTCCACAGTGAATGCAGAACAGAAACCTTTTTATGTAAAATTTTCAAAGGAAGTAAAACCATCCATTCCATGATTCTTAGACTTGATAGACAATTAAAGGTAGAACAAGGTGAGAGACCAAATTTGCTTAGAAGAATATCTTTGCACCTTCTTCCAAGCTTAAGGTGGCTGAGGGAGAACCTGTCCATTTCATCATCTCAATCCTATGGAGGGGTTTTGCAGAGGACCAGACCTCCAGCCCAAAGTTCTCCCAAGCTAGGCAGGGGAGACATTTTTAAATTAAACTTTAATACTATTTTGGATCATGCATCCAAAATACTGAGTAAATGTGTGCCTGCGATTTGCATGTACAGTAGGAGTCTCTATTTGTGAGAATGAGTGGAAGGGTCATGGGGTTTGCCTGACTCTTCCTGTTGTAGGGAAACATGGAGACACTGTATGAAAGTTAAAATGACCACAGAGCAACAAAATACAGTAATGTCTTGAACATGTTATGAATAATGCTTATTCAACACAGGTTCAATTCACAATGGGAGAGAAATGTGAGCATCTCTAAATACAGTGAATAACAACAACAGGGAACTTTAGGTGGGAATGTCACATCATCTAACAGGACGAAAAGCTGGAAAGCTGTAAGCACAAACCACCTAACATAGAGTAAGGAAATCAACGTAATTTTCTTAACAAGTGGTATTAAGCAACTGCTTCTATCCTAACATGGGAGAAAAGTGGCTCTGTCATTGCAATATCTTTAAAGATGACAAAAAAGTTACTGCAGTTATATTGAAAAATGCTTTAAGAGAATATTAAAACGTATGATATTCCTTTTCAGGTTTGAGCTTGTTATCAACATGGAATGTTATACACATTGTTTATTTTGAAATGTTTCCTATTTTTTAAAAGACCAAGTGATGAATTCAGAAATCTTTCTCAAGTGTTATGCCTATACATACCCTGAACTCTTATTTTGTCCATGAATATTCTCAAATCGTAATAAGCATTCTATACACAGAATATCTTTGTTCTTCTTCAGAATACATGGTATATGTATCTTGATTTAATTACAAGAAAGAAAAGGGAGAAAAGAAGTGTGGAGTTCAACTTCTACTGTATCCATGACACAGTTAATCAAAGACATTATAGGGTCTACAAATTCAGAGCACTTTTGAATAATTTCCTTGCTATGATGAAAAGAAAACCATTTTTCTTTAACTACATTTCTTGGCTTTTGTGGCAGAAATGAGATGCCTTACAGTGTTGTAGCAGTTTTTCTCCCTACAGTGTAATCTCTGACTCTTTAACAAGACTATTTCTACCTTCAGTAAGGTTATGTTCAAACTTGATTTTGTGAGTTATATGTATACCTCTGATGAGAGCTCCCCCTGTTAATATAAAATGACTATGCAAATATGTATTTCAGATGAATTAAAGGCATGAAAATTATACATTGGTGTAATACATTTTTAGGGCTTTATGTATTTTAGGTGTTGAAGTTGGAAACTGTCCTTTGTAAGAGCTCAGATAAAAACTGTTAAGGTGGGAAAGAGCAAATCATTCTCTGAGTGTACATTTGCTGTGGACTGAGTTCATTTTTTACAAAGGGTGCCTGAGTAACACATTTTATGTTGGATGTGTTGCCATTTGTACATAGATTCAATATAGTTGTGGATGATCCTGTTGTCAAACTAAATTTAATGCATCATTTTTCTCTCATGAGTTCCTGTCCTTGATAAAATAATGACATAAAGATTCTACACTGTGTTCATGACCTTTAAGGATAGTTTTTTTTTACATTCCTGAAATTTTCTTTTTTGTTGTTGTTGTTTTTATTTTTTTAATTTTATTTTAATTATTGTTGCAGTACAATTTTCTATCTTTTACTCCCATCCCAACCCATCCACCCAGCCCTCCCTTCCTCCTTCCCATTTCCACCTGCCCCTAGTTTTTGTCCATGTGTCCTTTATAGTTGTTCCTGTAAACCCTTCCCATTTTCCCCTGAAATTCCCCTGAAATTCCCTCTTCTCTCCCTTCTGAACACTGTCAGTCTGTTATCTGTTTTAGTGTCTTTGGTTATGTTTTGCTTGTTTCTTTGTTTTGTTGTTTAGGTTCCTGTTAAAGGTGAGATCATATGGTATTTGTCTTTCACCGCCTGGCTTATTTCGCTTAGCATAATGCTTTCCAGTTGCATCCATGCTGTTGCAAAGGGTAGGAGCTCCTTCTTTCTTTCTGCTGAATAGAATTCCATTGTGTAAATGTACCATAGTTTTTTGATCCATGCACCATGATACCTCAGACAAGGGTTTAATCTCTAAAATATATACAGAACTTACATGACTCCACTCTAAGAAGACAAACAACCTAATTAAAAAATGGGCAAAGGACTTGAACAGATACTTCTCCAAGGAGGACATACAGAGGATCCAGAGACACATGAAAAGATGTTCAATATTGCTAGCTATCATAGAGATGCAAATTAAAACCCCAATGAGATACAACTTTACACCAGTCAGAATGGCCATCATAAACAAAGCAACAAACAACACAAGTTGGAGAGGTTGTGGAGAAAAGGGTACAATCCCACCAACAGTGGATTGTACAACCACTATGGAAAACAGTATGGAACTTTCTCAGAAAACTAAAAATGGATCTGCCTTTTGACCCAGCATTCCACTGCTAGGATTATATCCTAAGAACCCTGAAACACCAATCCAAAAGAACCTATGCACCCCAATCAATGTTCATAGCAGCACAATTTACAATAGCCAAGTGTTGGGAGTAACCTAGGATAGTTTTTCAATGCTTTAAATAATACCAAAATTATTAGAGCAAGATTTGGTAGCATTTTTTCATAGCTACTTGGAAAAGCAAGTATTTTAAAGCAAACACAAAGCAGAAATGATAAACATTGGTGATTTGTGAAGTTTTTGCTTTCTTTTAAAATTTGGGGTAGAAGGTTAACAGAATGCAGTTACTCACTGGGATAAGGAATTAGAAAGACCCATTTCATCATGCTGATATTTAAAATAGAAAGGGTAGCATAATTCCATTTGTAGACTTCCTTTTTTATTCATTTCCATATACTATTTCTTTGTGTGCTTATCTGCCTTCCTTCCTTTAATTTGTCTACTGGAAAGGTCCTCTTGGGTATGTGCATATCTGCTTTAACTTTGGAAGGAATCAACATTCATCTTCTGCCCCCAACCCAGGATCATGCTGGTGAGACATGAAAATGCAGGTGCTCTCCTTGAACAGTTAATATAAATCCTCCAAAAAGGATGGAAAGCCTCTCACCTTACATGTAGCATCAACACACTAGCTGGCAACAGCCACACTAGAACATCCCTGCTACTATTGTCTTAGAGACCCACATTTTACATCAATTACTCAAATACAATTTGCCCACTACTGTCCATGACTTTTCCATGTATCTCTGTAATCTCCGTCTACAAAATCTCTACCCGCTGTATAAGACCCAGTGAAAATATTAGATATTCCCTAGTAACCTGTGCCAGAGGCCACTATATATTTTAATATTTCTAGAGCTTTTCCTTATGCTTGCCATACGCTATATCATATGATTATTCATTGATGCATTTTGTTTTTAGTACCTGACAATAGAATCCTTGAGTACAGGTCAATGTTTTATAGGTCTCTATATAATTTCACAATCTAAAACTCTGTTTGTAATAGGAATTCAATAGTGATTATTAACCATTAAGTTGATAAAGCTGTGAAACTCCTAGACTAATACATGATCTATATAACAATGTTTAATGTTCTATGCCACAATTGCATTTTAATCATTTCTTTTCCTCAGAACACATTACAAGAACTATTCAATAGTACCATTAAGAATATGTCATGAAAACTATTCAGTAGAAACAAAAGACTTTGGGATTAAGATTTAGGAATTTTAGGATCCATTTATAATTAGACATCATTCATAATGTATAAACAATTTTCCGTATATGTTACATATATATGCAATAGTTGGGAAAATACTTCTTTTTTATATCAAACAACATTTGCTTTGTGATAGCCTGGCTCATCCAGAAATCTGTTACAATCTCTAGGCAAACGTACCTCTCACAATGATGTTGGTGGACTTTTTTGCAGGGTTTCCTACATTGTTATTGGCAATGCAGCTATAAGTGCCAGCATCTTCTGAGGTGATGGCAGGTATGGTCAAAGTTCCTCCATTCAAAACAGTCTTTTCAGGCAGAATCCCAAAGGACCTGACCCAGGTGAGAGATGGTGCAGGCTCTCCTCCTGTCGTAACACACACTAATGTTATGGCCTCTCCAGGATTTACAACTATAGGGTCATCCACCAAGAGTTTAATTGACGGAGATGCTAAAAGACATAAACAAAAGAACATGCACCTATTTAGATCTACTACAACTAGACTTCAACAGTATGCTTTATGTTTATTCAAACAATGAAAATGAAATAGTGCTCTTTTTTGTCAAAATCTTATTGTATTTATCAAATTGAAAACAGATATAATGATTATATATTTAATTCTGTGGCATAAACCTGTAAATTTATATTAAGAATCTTACACATGGAGAGGAAAACTAAAATTTGTGTTTTCCTGGAGTATTGTCCAAATTAGAATAGTAAGAGAGATAAAGTTTTAAAACAAAAATATATTTCTTTTTTAATGCTGACAATGACCATTTGTTTTTGTCATTCCACATATAAATAGTGTAGCTGTTTACTCCTTGTATTTTCATAGCAAAGATCATCAATTATTTATTTTTTGGATCATTCTGTAGTGAAATGATAAATATGTTCTTGTAACCTAAATAAAATTGAATAAGAGATAGAGGCATAGATCATTCCAACCTTTTACCAAGAAATAGGCTTGGTTTTTGATCTTGAAAGAAAAACAAAACCATCTAATTCTAAGACAGACCCCACACATCATCTCTAACTTCTCTGTTTACAAAGGTTTAGCTACTGAGTTCTCATTATCTACTGCTTTAAATTTAGAAACAAACAAAAAATGAGACCTCAAACACAGTCACTAAACTATGTTTGAGACGGCTCTCATTTTGAGTTATAATAATCTCCTGAGTGAAAACAAGTCATTTGCCATCTTTCAGATTTAAAAATACAAGAATAGATACCCATTCAATGAAATACACTGTGTTATAGACTTTTCCTCAAACACTTAAAATATAAACTGAATACAAACTGTGTTCACATACAGCATTTTTTTTCCTGTTTACAATGCAATGGCAGCCCATGTAATGCATCTCTAAATAAAACCAGGGGTGTGGATTATGCTGGTGTTTGAGTTCACACATTCAGACATATTTTATGTCAAAGATAAAACTATTATATGAAATCAATCTATATTGGAAACATGTAAGGTGTTCAATTGTACTGTGCATTTTTTTCTTTTTTTTAGATATTAGATTCAGCTTAGAGTCACAGAGTGTTTTTCTCAGAATAAAAGGTAAATTCCCTTTATGGTCCAATATTATGTGCTTTGTTTAAAAGGACAGAGGAGAGCAAGAAAAATTTTCATATGATTAATATGGCTATGTGGGTCAAGGTATGACATGACTAGATGACCCTTTTAAAATCAGTTTTGTATATTGGTTTTTCTAACATCATTATAAGTAATATGGAAGTTTTCAAAGAGTCTTAATAGCCCTGTAGAAGTGTTGACTTTAAATTGTGATTATTTATGATTAAAAACCTGTTGAAGAATTCATGTAGTGAAAATAATATGCAAAGACAGTGCAGTTTGGTAGGAAAAAAAAACAATACCTCAAAGAATTATTTGATGTGCAATTGATGGAAGCTATTAATTAAATATTTTGAAATTAGATATTATAAATAATTATTGATATATCATAAAAAGTAAAAGAAGTTCCTGTAGCCTTATTTGATATAAATATATCTTTTACAAAGATATTTAGTTAAAATATAATTTTAGAGACTTCCAGTCAAGATGGAGGCATAGGCAGATACGCTTTTTCTCCTTGCACAACCATAAGGATTACAACTAACCTCAAAACTAAAATCACCCAGGACTGCCAGAAAATCAAACAGTATGGAAATCCAACAACCAAGGATTTAAAAAAGACATATTTTAGAAGACTACCCAGACAGGTAGTTGGGGTAGAGATGGGGAGCCAGGGCGGAGCAGACACAGTGTGGCAGCAGCAGGTGGAGGCAACCAGGTGGTGGTGGCAGCCAGTGGAATGGGTGGTCCCACATTAGGGGTACCTAGGGGGCAAGTTCCAGGTGAGACTGCACAGCCCAGAGTTCCTAGTACTGGGAAAATAAAGTCTCACAACTCTTGGCTGTAAAAACCCGTGGGGGTAGGGGAGGAAAGAAAAACTGCAGGTCTCTGAAGATGGTCTGTTAAAAAGGGCCCATGGGATCCTAGAACATACACAAGCCCAGCCACTCTGGGGATTACAACCAGGGCAACAGCTAGAGGGGTGCCAATTGCATAAGTGGCTGGAAGTGGGGCAAGTGTGGAATAAGCCTCTAGCAGTCAGACAGTGGCATTGCCCCCTCTTGGACCCCTCTCCCACATACAAAGCCACAAAGTGCTGAAGTGGGCTGCCCCACCCTAGCAAATACCTAAGGCTCCACCTCATACAATGTAACAGGTACACCAGTCAAAGCAGCTCTACCTAACACACAGAAACAAACACAGGGAGGCTAACAAATTGAGGAGACAAAGCAATATGGCTCAAATGAAAGAACAGAACAAAATCCCAATAAAAAGAAAGTGAAACAGAGATAGCCAACCTATCAGATGCAGAGTATAAAGCACTCATGATAAGGATGCTTAGAGATCTCAGTGAGTATGGCAAGAGCATAAGGGACAAAATGAACATTACACTAGGTGAAATAAAGAAAAATTCACAGGAAACCAACAATGAAAGGAAGGAAACAGGGGTTTAAATCAGTGAATTGGAACATAAGGAAGAAATAAGCATTCAAGAAAATGGAGTGTAGAAATAAGAATTAAAAAAAGGAAAGAAAAGCCATGAGGAAAGAATAAGAAGACTCTGGGACATCTCCAAACATGCCATCTGAATCACAGAGATGCCAGACAGAGAAGACAAAGAGCAGATTTCTCAAAAGAAACTTTGCAGGCAAGCAGGGACTGGCAAAGAGTATTCAAAGTGATGAAAGGCAAGAACCTAAATCAAGATTACTCATCCAGCAAAGCTATCATTTAGAATTAAAGGACAGATAAAGTGCTTCTCAAGCAAGGTAAAGCTAAAGGAGGTCATCATCACCAAGCCCTTATTATATGAAATGCTAAAGGAACTTATTTAAGATAAGATCAAAACCATGAACGTTAAAATGACAACAAACTCACAAATATTAACAACTGAATCTAAAAAATAAACTAAGAAAACAGAACAGAAACAGAATCATAGATATGGATATCATCTGGAGGGTTATCAGTGGGGAGTGGGGAGAATGATAATGAAGGGAAAGTTTCAGGGAATAAGAAGCATAATTGGTAGGTACAAAATAGACAGGGGGAGGTTAAGAATGGTATAGGAAATGCAGAAATCAAAGAACTTACACACATGACCCATGGGCATGAACTAATGGGGGAATTTTTTGTCCCCCAAAATTGGGACAATTGTAATAGCATAATCAATAAAATACACTTAAAAGTAAAAAACAAAATAGTTTAAATGGTAAAACAAATAAAAAATATATTTTAGAGAGTCCAACATTTATATCATATAAACAAATCTCATTTTCTCACACCATATTTTAGTAAAATTAAAAGTGACAAGCAAGGCCTAAGGGCCATTCATACTATATGTTTGGCCTACGGCAACACACAGTGATAACATTAAGTTAAACACTTTAGCTTGAAATTGACTTGTATAAGAAGAAGTTGCTTTTCTTTTAGACAACATTTTTCTTAATATTTCAAGACAATTTTAGAGTTCAAAAACAGTATATATAACAAAAAATTATGATACATTGCAGAACATATTCACAGTCTTATTAATAACTCCTCCATCTTCGTATCTCATTTAAAGACAGTGCTGCCCAACTTACTTTTATTGAAGATAACATTTATTTTCTCCAATTATCACTGATTTTAGAAGTAGCCCAAGCAGATTATAAACAATGGCTAAATAATTAAAGATTTTAAGAATATTTATAAATATTTTAGTCTCTATCTTTTCTGATTTAAATCTTGCAAAGATTAAAGGCTAAATTTTTGTCATTTTTGCATTAATATCTAACTTTTGATTCTAAAAATATCAACTTTTTTAAACTATGAGGCTTTGCATAAGAACCTTAGGAACATCAGGATTCATCAAGCTTAAGTGTAAGTTATGCCCTAGAAAAAAAAAGTAGGAACAACATTAAATTTTTTTTCTATTACCAAAAATATTTTAAAGAAAAGATTTTTTATTAGAAGGATTCTTTGCTACTTTGGGGATATACTGAAGAATTATTTAGCCCTGGATGATGTGGCTCAGTGGATTGAGTGCTGGGCTGCAAAACCAAAGGGTGGCCAGTTCAATTCCCAATCAGGGCACATGCACAGGTTGCAGGCCAGGTCTCCAGTAGGGGGCACATGAGAGGCAACCATACATTGATGTCTCTCTGCCTATCTTTTTCACTCCCTCCCCTCTGTTCATACATACATACATACACACATACATACGTACAATATTTTAAAAAATAATTTCAAAAAATTAATTTAAAACATCTGGAGCTAATAACTTCCTTCTTATAAGTTTTCATAGCCCCCTTCAAGTTTTCCCTTTCATATCACATTGTATAACATTAGTCAGTTGCACCCTTGCTCTTTAGCCAGGAGTACAGTGTCATTATTTCATTCTCTGAAGGATGACATGATGGTTGAATGGTAAGTGACATATGGGTTCAGGTCATGACTGTGCTATTAACAATTGCTTAAACTTGGATAAATTCTTCCACTCTTAAATGTTGCAGTTTTCCATCTTAATATAGCAGAAAATAATTGTTAACTCTTATAATGTTGAGGTAATTCACCATGTGTAAAGTGCTTACAATAGTTTCTAGCACAAATAATGCACTTCAAAAATGTTTCCTTTTGCCTCTATTTTTATTACCACCCTCATAGCCTGGTCCAGAGTTTGGTATATAGTGGATGCTTAATAACTATTAGTAAGGGAAATCAATAAATCAGCAAATAAATAAATGTGCGACTGGCATAAAAAATTCAGTCACTATAAAATGAGGTTATTCTATTTTACTCTGATACATGTGACAGAAACAGTTTAAGATCATTTGAATTTTATGGTTTCTATAAAATATATAAGAGATATTTAAATACACCAGTATATTTTGAAGAAACATAATTGAACATTTATTAATTTTGTTTTGTAATATTTTTATTCATAAGTTAAAACCATTGTTTTTTTTCAAAATTCAACATAAAGTCTTTAATAGCTCATAGGCAAAGGTTATTATCTATATCATCATTTATTTTCAAGTGCATTCTATGTATTCCATGTCCTTAAACTATCCAACCACCCTGAGTCTGTGCATCATAAGCTGCTTCTTCATCTTCCTCTTCCTATGTAGGTATATAGGAAATGAAGAAAGATAAACCTCACTGAATTAAATTATTGAGTTGCTGAGTGTTCCATAAATGTCTCTTGGATGTACTGGTCAAATTATCTCATTGCTACATAAGTACAAACATGTAACACCTAGTAATGGTTATCGTTTCCCTTATTACCATGAGAAAGGTGCATTGGTCTAAAACATGTTGTAGGATCTGTACACCTACTCATTCTTTACAGCAGCATGGGAGAGAGAGACTACTATTTTAAGCTCATTTTAAAGAAAGAAATACATTAAACATGAAGGTGCAAAGGGTACAAAGGAAATAATGAATGGACAGTATGTAACTTTTATTTGGGATGTTCATCAAACAAAAGTAGAAAGTAGCAAAAAGTGAAATATGTAAACATAAGAAACCTTTCAAATTAAGTGAAAAATCACCTTATTTCACATGTTTTATAGTTATTGACAAAACATGGCTCAAATCACATAATAATAATTCCAAATACTTCTACTTTTAACATAGCACATATGCTACTAGCTATAAGCATTCTGTACATACACAGTGTTTATACCTAACTGAGCTGCCAGTCAGACTTTCAGAATGATATCTTGACAGTACTTAATGATGGAAGGCATGGGTCATCATAGAACTTGCCTCTCTTGTTCATTGGTCTACCAACATTTTAACATATTTCATGTGCTTGTTGATGGGAATATAGTAGATGGTAAATAGACTAGGTGATAGATAGATAGATAGTTAGATGATAGACAGATAGTAGGTAGAAAAGATAGGTCCTGGGAGAAATGGGATGAAATAGAATGAGAGAGAGAGCCAGAGAGAGAGAGAGAGAAGGATGAAGAGATGGTAGGAGAGAAAGAGGAGTAGAAAGAGAAAAAGAAGAATGGAAAAGAAAAGAGACAAAGGCCAGCCTCCCGTTTCTATTTTCCAAAATCCTAAATCCAATACTGCAATATGGAAAATATATTTCAGGAAATATCTCTGAGAAAGGGAATTCTTCTCTCCCTTCCTGGGGGGAAAAATAAGTTTTCTTGGGCTGAGTAACAGATACTTCACTGGGCACAGAAAGGGGTAGAGTTGTTCTCCTGATTCCCACAGCAAATCCCAAACATCTGGGTATTTTGAGTGCAGAGAGAACCTATGTGTCCTTTCCTGGTTCGAGATCACTGAGTGTGACTGACTAGACATGCAAGGATATCATGAGTCTCATAGGAAAGCCCCTATGGTTGAGAGGAACCACCACCGCCCCCACAATGCTGGAATGGAAGAGAGGCAGGCCATACTGAACGAGCCAAGATAATAGGAATGGAAGAGACCTCAGGTGATACATGTCTATCAAAAAATTCACATCTCATGTCCTACATGTTGGTAAAATATAGCACCCCCTAGAATTTAAATAAAATATGGTGGAAATGGCAACTCCACATTGAGACAAAATTACAGTAGATATAAAATTGAAGTTGAATTATAAAGTAATAAGAAAATATACATTTCTTTAAACTTGAGTTTGTAGGCTAGGATTCATACCCATTACAAATTTTAGTGAGGCAGCTCCTCACAAGGTCCTCTGGATGTGTGATAAAAAAGATTCAGTTTGGAGTTAATTAAGAATATATTCTGTAGAAAAAATGTACTATTTTAGCTGAGGTTGATGACTTCTCAGGTGTTTTGTAATTGGTATCTAACATAATAAATTATTTAAGATAAAGGTGGCTTAAAAATTAAAATCAATGCAGTGCTAATCATTCTTATATTTTAGAGACTTTGGCCCTCATAGATTTGGGACTTCTCACTTTTAAATAAGAGTCTACTTTTCCACCCCGGGCTGTTTTATTGAGTCAATATAAAGCAGATACTACTATATAAAGCTGTCAGTTGCCCTGAATTAGAGATATTGAAAGATGTGTTTCTTTGATTAAGAAGTAATATGAGAATTAGAAAGTGAGTCATAGAGCAAATCATGAGAAACAAGGAACATGAAAAAACAGAAAATACTCCAATAAAAAATCCTCAGCTACAGTGATATTTGTCTTAGTTTGAATTCCGCCCAAAAGCAGGTCCTGATACAGGTAGTGAATTTGAGTGAAGACTCCAGGAAGCACATTGAAAGAGCAGAGAAGAAAGACAAGAAAAACCAGTCAAAGAGCACCTGTGAATGCGTTGTCATTGTGCCAAACCCAGCCCCGTGCTGCTGGGAACATAGCTCAGAACTCTCCTTCTGAAGAGCAAGCAGGCTGGGCAGGTGTTTATCTACCAACTGTTGTCCCTCATTAGTTGAGGATTATTCCACGGGTCTTAACTCTCCAACCTCATGCTTCGGCTGAACACATGGCAGTCCAGAGAAAGACCTCACAGAAGGATACTGAATATGGAATCTGTCAAAAGAAACTGCAGTAACCTCCAGAACATGCTAGGAAAAGGCAGGACAGCCAGAGCATCTGCTGGGACCTCCTTTCCATGTAAATTCAATGATCTGTAGTAGGTGACTTAGAGATAATGTGAAAAGGGTTAAGATAGAAGAACAAGGAAGGATGAGTGGTGAGCAGGGGCACCTTTACCCACTAGGATATAAGCACAAAGTGAAATTAGCATGAGCACAGTATGAATGCAAGGAAGAGAGAGGAAAAAATATTTATGAATAACTTTCTACTTTTGTTCCATGGCCCCATATCTTTAAATATGAAAATGATAGCAAACCAAGTCCAGCTTCTATGTGAAGTGGCATGCTTATGCTATGCTTACAAATTCAAGGAACAGAAAATTTTTTTTCTCAGAACTAATCCTTTCACTGAGATAATATAGCAATCACTACATTTTTCATGAATTTCATTGAAATCCATTTTTAACACACATTTCATCGAAATACAGGTAGTAGTGAACATTTCACAAAATAACAATGAGAGAATATAATAGAAGTTGACTTGAAAACTCAAAATAAGCTACTTGTTTAGTTGGGGAATTATTCAAACATCATTACTGATGTATTGATTGATTCTCATGAAGCCCAGGAATGCTATCATATTGGAAAGTTCTCTTTAAAACAATGCTCCAGGATACAGCAATATTTGAAATAGTATTCATGAATAGTATCTAATACAAATAGAGAGACTTTCTCACAGTTGTTGAAGCCAACATGTATTTTTCATTGTTTTAATATTCACAGAAAATATATTTCTGGAAATTATTTAGAAGGCAGAGTAGGGATAGACCTTCATGGAAAATGACATAAAGGTCTACTGAAAGTGATCTCACTTGCAGCACCATGGGTTCCAAACAAAGAGTTCCCTAAATGGGTTTTGCTTAGTTGGTACAATATCTTTTGTTGTCATTGCTGGTATGAATGCATATCATTAGGTATTGCTTGTTCCCCATAAATAAAACATTTCAACACGTTCATTCATGTGCTCAGCATTTATTGAACACCTACTATGTATTAGTTCCTCTGCTAGACACTTGAAATATATCAGTAAACAAAACAGCCAAAGAATCCCTGCACTCAGAAGATATATCCTAGCAGGAAAAGAACCTGCCCTCTTCCCTTGACTCCCATTGTCTTAGGTAGCTTCACATACTTACACCATCTGCCTGCTCTCTGAGGTCATGTGCGTTTATGATCTCCGAATGGTATGTTTATGCCGTTAGAGCACAATTAGAGTAAAAAAGTTTGTCAAAAGTTACTTCAATGAAAGGAGATTTTACAAAATAGAACAGCTGCCATTTACATTTCAGTGTAGTCATTGACCAAAATAAATGAAAAATATTGAAATGGAATTTTGTTTCAAGTTGAGCAAAAGATAGCAAATTCAGAAATTCATGTCAGTTGGTAAAGTATGCCAATAGTTGGGTCACTAATACTTATTGACCTGAAAAGTATTCATAAACATTGGAAAAATATTATTAAGAATTTTAGCACCATGTATATTTTCCTCCCTTGATAAACAACCCCTGACTATGTTTTGCCAACAGATAAAATCTTGGCAAATCTGGTCGCATTCAAGTTTACAGGAAATTAAGTGTCAATATGCTGCTGCAGTAGAATCCCAGAGGGCCATCTCTAATGGAGAGAAAAGTCCAAAGTACTTCCAAATAAAGAATTGGTTGGCCATAGAATCTTCCTGTTCTTTATAGATAACACTAGGATTTTAGAAATGGTGTCTATATGCATAGGTGTCCTCTTCACAACATTAGCAGGAGTGTGAACTTGCTATTCTTGCTGCCTGGAATTTTCTCCCAGCGCTTATTCCCCTTGTAAAACATAGTAATTATGTACTTTACCATGCTCAAATGCCAATATTGATTCTTCATCAAATTCCTAGTTTTATGTCCAAGCCAACTGAGTTGCTCTCTCTTTTTTATAAGCATAGCTGCCTATATACCCACCCCCAACATTAGAACATTTACCCCTACCCTTTCACTGTGACATATTTAGGCATAGGACTTCAGAGTAAAAAAGATAATGTTTTTCATATTTGTACCCACAATACCCAGAAAGGATTCTGACAAAGAATTAGAAGCTCAATAACATCTTATTTTAAAAAAGAATGTTGCATTTAAAGATTAAAGAACAGACACTCCACCTAAAGCCTACAATTGATCATAAATTTAAGCAAAAAAAAAACATAAAAGAAAGTAAATATGCCTCAGAATTTCATGAGCCATTCACTAAAAATTACTAGTTATCACAACCTGACAATTTTTTCATTGTTCAACTCATCTAAACTTAACCATGCTTTATATTACTAACAAAGTGAAGACAAGGGATTTCTCTATTGCCATTTATTACACCACTCATATAAAATCAGCATAGCATATTATTTACACTTCTTTGTATTTAATTATTTGCTCAGTTATAACACGTATATTACTATTCATAAACCATGTAATTAAGCCAAATTATATCCCTGAAACCAAAATAAAGAGCCTTTGTTATAAGATAACCAGAATGTATATAATTCAATATGGACTTAAAAATCAGTCATTTTTAAGGCTCTTCTGTGTGATATCATGCAGCAGCAAAACAGATAAAGACATCAGCTCTAAGACCACCTGCTGTTCATCTTGCAGCTATATTCCTTTAAGCCTCACCAGAGTAGCAGAGAAAATAACGATGATTTTGCTTTGGCAACCACAGCTGCTGAAATGGAGGCAGCTGGTATTTCTACCTGCAGTGTTACAACACAGAAGGATGGGTGGGGAAAGGTACTTTCTTATTGGTTACTCTCTTACTGGTCTGATAAAGATTTTTTTTCTTTTTATTGCACACCCTGGGGATACCGTACAACATCTTGATTACTTTTATGATTCTATAATTTCATTTTATAGTAACTTTGACAAAGGTTGCTTCATAGCTAATCTTAACAAGTAATCTGGAACATATTTAACTTAATGGGGCCTCTGTTTGCTCCTCTAAATATCAAGGGAATTCTGGTAGATAATTCCTAAAAGACGACTTAGACCAATTTACACCTTCAGTGGGAAAACACATGGGCATATAGTCTCCTAATCATATGACACATCTTACTCAGGTTACTCCAGTGTTTAAATGGATTCCAAGACAGAGCAAGGATTAAAAAATCACATCAGGTCCTGGTTAGTGTGGCTCAGGACTGAGTGCTGGCCAGCAAACCAAAGGGTCACCAGTCAGGATTCCTGGTCAGGGCACATGCCTGGGTTGCAGGCCGGGTCCTCAATGGTGGGGCAGGGGGAGCTTGAGAGGCAACCACATATTAATGTTTCTCTCTCTTTTTTTCCCTCCCTTCCCCTCTCTAAAAATAAATAAAATATTTAAAATTAAAAAAAAATCACATCAGGAGTTTAATTGGCCAGATCATTGATAGCAACAAAATAAACTGAAAACAGAGGAATATAACTATGTTTTATTTTAAGAAAATAATATTAATTCATATATTTACTAATTATAACCATGTGTCAGGCTCTGTTCTACCCATTGGAGATATAGAACAAAACACAAAAATCCTACTCTTAAGGTGTTTGTAATTAGATGGAGACAATTATAGTCCTTAATATGTGTCAGGCCTCCTTCAAAAAGCTTTACATATATTGACTCATTTAATTGTTTGAGATAGGTACTATTATTACTTATTTCCATTATTACCCATCTGAGAAACTGTTTCAGTAGCTTGCCAAATATCACTTTATTAGTGAATCATAAAGCTGGGCTTCTAATCTAGGGTTAAGATGGATATAAAGCCTGGGTTAGGATGGATATAAAGTATTGCATATGAACCCCAGAGCAAAAACAAAAAAAGTTGTCCTTCCCGAGTTCTATCTGAATCTTGATGATCTTTGTGTCACAGGAAGAGTTAGTGCTGCCTCTCTAACAGAAAGAGGGGATAGATAACATTACCATACACTACTACATTATACAAATCTGGGGAGGGCAAAAATAAATGTGGTTGACTCGACAAACACTTAGAAAATTCTACCATTCACAATAGAAGGCAGCATGGACTTGTGAACCACCTAAGTAATAATTTAAAAGCTTAAATTCTGAAGTGTCTTTGGAAGAAGCTCTTAGACCATTTCTTGGGGCATGTTTACTCCTAACTCACACAGCTGTCCTTTGGTGTGTGCAGGGATTGGTCCCAGAGCCCCCCACAGATACCAAAATCCAGGAATCCTCAAGTCCCTTATATAAAATGAAATGGTGTTTTCATATAGCCTATGTACATTCTCCTGTATAATTTAAGTCATCTCTAGATTACTTACAATAACTAATACAATGTAAATGTTCGGTAAATAGTTGTTTTATTGTATTATTTAAAGAATAAATGACAAGAAAAACTTCTGTACCTGTTCAGAACAGAAGCACAGTCATAGACCTAGCTACCTAGTACATGTCGACAACAACTTAACATTTGAAAACATTTCAATGTGTGGTTAATTAAATGTGCAGATGCAGAAGCAGCAGAGACGCAGCACCAATTGTGTGTCATGTAACTGTAATGGGCTCAGTTATTTACATTCTCAGATTCCAAGAGTTAAGGAGCTGGAATTTAAACATGGAAGGTCTTCTTTAGGCAGTGGCAACTAATCATCTACCAGTAAGGAAGAGTATGAGAAGCTAGTGTGTTATTACATGGACTCGTAAGTGCGGTCTCAAAGACAAACTATGAACCAAGCCTCCATCTATTTCAACTGTCATCCCCAAAATGTCAGATTAGGTAAGGACAGTTTGAAAAAGCAAAAAAAGAAATAATGCATCCATATATTTATTTTAGGTATTACCAAATGAGACGAGAGAGAGAAATAGTTTGCTAATGCTTCTAAATTATGCTATAAAATACTATTAGGACTACCATATAAAGGAAAAAAGTGACCATATTTTGCTGAGCACAATCCTGGACCAAAGGTCAGATAAAAGAAATAAAATCATGCAAATTATACATGCATTCATATTTAACACACTTGAACATCATGATGGTTGTTTGTATTGAATTCTAGAAGTAGTTTTATAAAATAGAATAAAAAATATCATATCTTGATTGCCTGCATTGGGCTACAGCCCAGATAAGTGCAGCATCACAAGAACCTCTGCCCTCTCCAACCACATGGCTGGGATTGCTGCTCTCACCTCCAACAGACAAGTGTGCATTGGAGGGTGTTAGAATGAGGAGGCTAATTCTAAGACAGGCGGTGCCTCAGTGAATGAATTTCATTTATTTATTTTTTAAAAATTATATTTATTTATTTTTAGAGAGAGAGTAAGGGAAGGAGAAAGAGAAGGATAGAAACATCAATGTGTGGTTGCCTTTCACATGTCCCCTAGTGGGGACCTGTTCTGCCACCCAGGCCTGTGCCCTGACTGGGAATCAAACCAGTGACCCTTTGGTTTGCAGACCCACACTCGATCTACCGAGCTACACCAGCCAGGGCTAGATTGTGTTTTATAAAGGTGTAAGTGTGTTCTGGGGAGATGTTTTCCTTTTAAGTATACATGTATTAAGTACCTTTAACCACTATGTGTATATTGATATACCTTCTCTATGGTTAATTAAATAAAAAAGAACAAGAAAGACAGAAAAAGAATTAGAACATAATTTGGTAAAAAATAAATATGTCAAAGCACAGGGATTTGATTCCAAGTTTTCTGTGTGGTTAACAATTTGCTGGACTGAATTACAAACTCCTAAAATTGTGGTTTATCCTAGAGAAAATGACAACTTTAAACTATAGACCTTGTAGGTATCACTACAGTATGATGTTGACATGCTATAAATATTAACACTGCTTAACACTATTATTACAGATCTAATTCTAACAGAAGTTCATTCAAGTCTAACTACCACACTAGCTATATTTCTTATCTTGGTATTTCAGACAGTCAGAGGACATTTAAGTACATTGTTGCCATGTTCTAGGACAACGCTGCTACATGATAAGTAGGTATTCATTTTTTGAGTAAGATAATACTGTAATGTAACATATGTAAAGAAACTAAATAAGCTGCACAAAATGAAATATTTCTTAAAGGAAGATTAAAAGCCAATAAAACCCTTTTTCAAACTATTTTAATATGAAAGATAAACCATTGATGGAATCACCTCTGAATTCAATTCCTCTCTACACATAAGAAAGGCATTGTATAAAGTGACCTGCCAATATTTTATTTCTCAAAGCTACTGAAAATAGAACTTTCCATTCTAGTTCTGATATTTTCAACACACATTTTGGTAAATCCACATTCCCCGTTTTACATGATTAATATGAGCTGCTGAAATAGCTTTGCAGAGAAAACAAATACTTACCATTTGTTTTTAATGTTAAATCAATTTTTTGTTTTTCTTGAAGTTCTTAATATTGATGTTTATTGATTTGCCCATTTAACTTTCCAGAAACTTGAGAATTAAATCTATGTTAGATATTCTTTCACTGTGGAGCTCTATACATGTTATAATGCTTTTCTGAACCTGTGTTCATGTTCACATTCTGCTAAAACACAGAAACCAATGTCAAGCACATACCACTCTATATTCCCTGAATTTTCAGGTCCTTTGTGCAGTCAATAGTGTCCAATTGTGTATAGATATTTCATCAGGTTGCTTTTTACTTATAGTTCCAAAAAGAAAAGGGAGTGAACTTTACAATCTTCATCAGAGTGAGTTAAATTTAAAATTGAAAAATAATATGAAATGAGGCAGGACTTTAGTTATTAAGTATTCCTAGTCACGATCAAGAGAATCAGAAAAGCATAAGAATAGAAGGAGTTGGGCCTTCTTTTCTCCTTTCTGTTCTGTCTAAGCAATTGTCTTAGTGGAATCAATCCCAGAGAAATTTAACAAGAACCCATATCATGCTGCTTCTTTTCCCACTAGTTTTGTTTACTTTTTCTTGTTGCGCCTAATGTTTACTCTCTTCACTTTGGAAACATACATTTTAATTTGCACTTAACATGTGACAATCACTTTGAAGAAATTCCTTCTCCACTGTTACTTGTTGGGCCACACTATCTGAATTTCCTGCATTTTACAATTTTAGAACTACAAACTCTTTTCAGTAAAATAAAGCCAACTGGTGTTGCTGGATTTTGCTAACAGAACAAATGCTACTTACTTCCAGGACTTGACTAATCTGACTAAAATCCCTGCCTCTTGGTTGTTTGAGAAGAATGTTGCAATGCCAGACCAGAGTAAAAGCCTAGAGGAGATTTATACAACTGTCATACCTCTCTATGCCAAACAGCGTCAATAAATTCCTATTACACAATGTGTCTATCAGAAATCAGCACTGCTGACTACTGCACATTTATTGGACAGTATGTGGCTAAAGAATACAGTCAAAACAGACTCAACCAGAATACTGCAACTAAGGCATCAAGACTAAAAGGAGATGATAGAAAGAAATGGTGTTTAAAACATAAGCTGGAGCATATTACAGTTGGACATACCTATTGTCTATTGTAATATAATAGTAGCAAGTAAATCAAGAAGGGGATGTTGTTATCAGTAAAAAAGAAATGGCTCTTAGAACAGACTTTGTAGAAAATGGAAACTGAGGGAACCAAAATCTTTGTGATGCTTTGGAAATAGTTGTGACCACAGCAAACTGAAAGTACATGCTGCGTCTGGATTTGTAGTCCAAAGGTTGATGCATTTCTGATACCCAGCCTGTCCATTTTTCCCCAGCCTATCAATGTCCACTCTCCTCCCAGTCCCTGTAACAATACACTAGGTACTTTACTCCTACTATATGGATCACTATATGGACTCTCTTTTCTAAAAATTAATTAAAAGTTGTCATGAACCAATATGGACCCTTTATCTTATGGCTACTGTAGCTCACATGACTTGATGATATCAAAAGTGACCACAAGATTAATCTTAGCCACACTGCAGTGTGTTAAATCCCATGAGCAGTGTGGCTACAGCCAGAGGATGCCTGGAAAACACAAATATTTTAGCATGGAGTTTTAACAATGATATGGTTATCTCATGATATCAATATATAAGGGGAAAAACATACATTTATGGCACACTCAAAAGAAAACTGTTCACATTTTGCCTGTTTTTTTACATTGAAAAAAAAATGCATTTGACAAATGTTTGATGAACTAATAATCAATTCCTATTTTCTTATTTTTTAAAAATTTACATTTACCTGGCACTGATGAAAACACATGAATTTAAAAACAGATAAGAACATAAATTGTTTAATTTTTTCATTATGGAAGTCAATATAAGATATAAAAAAACTATATAAAATATATCAGAAGTAGTTATATACATACCACCAATGTACATATCTGTATTTTTATATATATCATAGATATGATAATTTGCATTTAATGAATATACTTTATTGATATTCACTTATTTCTCAAACTACTGAGAAAATTTTGGAATTTAGTTGTGAGTTAATATTTCTGCTAAAGATTCCAGACCAGGGGAGCCTATCATTTATACCTTCAACTAAATAAAAAAAAAAGAAAATCAAAGGACTAAATGAGATTTTAGAAATTTGCATTGCTTTCTGCACAAAGGTCATTTTTAAATCTAACAACTACCACTAAAACTAAGAGCCTATTATTTGCAAGGCACTATTAATATAATTTCACTTAATCTTCACAATATGTATAATGAGGTAAGGTTCTTTGGGAAAATTGATATTCCTAAATGCCTTTAAGCTTGGGGGAGAACAGTGGCCAGGGATGCATCTTCTTTTGCCCTGCCAGTGATTTTGTGTATAAGAAATAGCGAGAGCACAGTATTTGCAGATTTTCCCCTAATTAAGTGCATTAGGTCCAGAGATTATTTGTTAACTCATTTTTTTTCTCAAATGCTAATGTAAGGGGCTTACATAAAAGGACAACAGCACAACAAGGTATTAATCTCAAATTCTGTAAACCTGCACCCTGCTTGCATGGACCTTGGAGCTCAAGAGTAGCTATGTGTATATGAGCTGCATCTACTTCTTGGGAGTCACCTCATCTTATTTAAATTTTTGCTGTTGTAGATGTTTTCTGCCTAAATAAAATGAGATTGTAGAGCTAACATTCTCTTCCCATCAATCTGAAACCCACTTCAAAGCACATCGTCAACATGATTTAGCAGAACAGCAACTTCAATGTTTTGAAATAATTGGTGACCCTACCACACCAACAATTGGTGACTCTCCCACTTGGGGAGAGCCCAGATCCACACCCAAATCTTTCCCATTGATGCTTCTTTATTTAGACTGCTTAAGGCTGCACATGTATTAACATTAACTACAGACATTAATGCTAGTGTCTTACATGGAGGAGGCTGGATGGTTGCTTATTGGGTGATCAAAGTACTGGTTTGCTTGGGATTATAGGCTTTCCCAGATGTGAGACTTTCACTGAGTCCAGCACATCCTGGAATGGGTGACCTTAAGGATGACTCCTGATATAATCAGTCTGAAGGATTGGGGCAAATAATAATGGCATTAGTGACATGCAGTTATGGAAATTATTCTTCATCATGAAAGCCAGTAATCTATAAAATCGAATTTGTCAGTGAATAATCACGGAGACATTCTATATCACAAGTTATGAGTGACAAGCTTAAAAACCACAAAAGAAGTCTAAAATGCATTTCTCAGAACTGAATTATCTATAATAGCACAATTTTCAGTTTTACCAGAACAATAGAACCTTCAAAAGTACTAAGCCATGGAGTCCTAATCCATAAACTAGAAGTTTAAAATAACAAATCAAATAATCTCAAGAACACAAAAATATTACTTATTTTAGCACAACTTCCTTCAACCCACTGAAAAAAATATAAAACACATAGTTTGCATTTTTGTACCATTATGAAAACTTTTAAGTTGTTCAATAATAATTAGTTTGATAGCATATTAAAAATAACTTATATGATCTCACCTATAAGTGGAATCTAATAAAAAAAAACAAACAAGCAAGCGAAATATAAACAGAGATGTGAAAGAATACCGCCCCGGCCACCCCACAGTATTCATCTCGGCTGCGGATGTTCATTAAACATGAGTAATACACAGAATTCTTCCATGATTCTGTGGGGATATAGAGAATATGGACACCCCCTCTAGTGGGGAGCACCCTGTTCCTTCACCCCAGTGGGTTTTTATTGAGAAAGTAGACTCAGTTTGTGGATTCACAGTCTGGCAGAAAGGGAACAGGTAACTTACAAAGATGCTAACAGAAACCCTGTTGTGATTCCGGGTAGAGATCGGAGTTTTATCATAAGAAAGGACTACATGGCTCAAAGGGCTAGTTTTGATTTCCTCTCTGTGCATTCAAATTCTAAGTTAATAACATCCTCCAGAAAACAGATCTCACAGGATCTTGTATATTCTATGTCCCAGGCCTGATCACCCCCGGGGTACACTGTCTCCCGTCTGAGCTGCCCCTTTGGCTATTTGCTTAGCCCTGAGAAGGGCAGGAGACAGAGGCAGCCAGGAGACTTGGAATTCTCACATTTAAGTACAAAGACTCAGGCTTAGAGGAGGCAGGGGTTGATGTCGATCATCCCTTCCTTTCCACAGCCCCTTCATTTCCATAGCCTCGTGAGTCTCATTCCAGAGGCCTTTACTTGATCAGCACCTGCCTTAGGTCCGTTCTCTATCCTAGAGAATTGTTACCCATCATTGGTTAACTGATCAAGCATTAAAGGCCAAGCACTGAACAGGCAGCATTCATGCCAGTGGAATAAGTTTTGTCTCCTTAGTGGCTCCTGGTCCGGAGGTCTCTCACTCAGCTGAAGTCACAGGGGGTCACAGTTTCCTGAGACCAGGTAGGGCGGCCCCCAACACAGAGACATTGAAATTAAGAACAAACTGATAGTAACCAGAGGGGAGGTTGGAGGAGATAATGGAAGGAAAAAAGGGGAAGGGTTTTCAAGAATATGTATGAAGGACACATGGACAAAACCAAAGGAGGGTAGGATCAAGGGTGAGAAGTGGAGAAGGTTGGGGAAGGGGGCTTGGTTGGGGGGAAATGGAGACAAGTATACTTGAACAACAATATAAAATGTGGAAAAAAAACTTATAAAACACAAGCCATTTGATATGCTCCAAAATGCTTATGCTGAGTTGTAACATATGATTTCAGTAATTTATTTCTTTCAGTAAATGTAATAGTGTTGCCTTTCAATTGACTAACAATATTTTTTTATTTTCTTCTGAGTTAGCTATTTACTCTATCTGGGTTATGGTTTCTTCTGGGAGAGTTAATAGTTTATGAGGGATATTTTATATAAGAACTCATAGTCCAAGAATAACCTTCCATATAATGAATCTGAAAAATTCATTGCTAGGACAAGAAAATATATAGGTGTAGAGATCCCAGCAACATGCAAACTTCCTGTTACTATGGTAATAGGATTCTGGAAAATCTGGGTCACCTTGTTACTCTGGAAACAGTCTCAGGAAGACCAGAGTTGAAACCCCATAATGACCATTACTTCTGTCCCCAGGTCACCTTATACTCATCATGTATAGTTTCACATCTCTAAAGCCACATTCATGAGAATAGAGTGTAGGTAAGTATGTTTTCCTTAGGAAATGACAGAGCACTAAGGTGAAGGATCTGTTGTATATCAACAAAAGTGCAAGTTGCTTTAGTTTTCCTTACATACCACTATCAATTTCACAAAATATTATTATATATTTCTGTTAAATATTTCTGCCAATAATAGTCTAGATAAAATATATGAGAATACATATTCATTTCTAAACATTTTTCTGGGAAATATTAATATTTAATTTAACCACTGATAAATGCAATTCATAAAATGGTTATGAATTTATTTCAACATTAGTCATCAATGGTTGAAGCTATATGCCATATCCTAGCAAAAATTCTAAGATTCTTGTCATTATCTCATTATGATTACTGATGATACCAATTTTATCCCTTGTTTCTACTATCTAGGTTAACAATCCAATTCAATTATAACTACTGTTTATTGTATTCATTATGTGCTTATACTTTTTAAAAGTTCTTCATTCAGTAGCCTACAAATTTATAGCCTGTAAAACCAAATAATGTAGATATTGTGTTATTCCTATTTTTAGGGAGGGGAAATAGAAAAACTAAGTAAAATGTCCAAATTTGTACATCCAAAATTTAAATCTTAGATTTCTGACCTTCAGTATTTATGTAAAAGAATCACAAGAATCACAAGAAACCTTCTCTAAAGATGACATATCAACAATATCCTAATAACATTTGTTGTGTTCTGCTGGCTCCTGCAGAAGTAAATAGCGTTGCTTAAAAATACTGAATGACAAGAACAATTTATTAAGTCATTCATATGCTCAATATTTTAGTATATAAAAAACCAGATATTTTTCTGTTTTTTTTGTTTCACATTCTAACTTCTCTATTATAAAAAATAAAATCAGAATAAAATGCACAGGTTCATTGATACATCTTTTGTGTTTGTGTGCTAATGGTTTGACTGTGCTTTTAAAACTGTATAATGATACAATTACAAAGGTGATGTCTGTTCCCCACCAAAGTTTTATCTTTTCTTTATTGTTGCTTCCTTCCTATTTTCCCAAAGCTAACAATATAGGGGCCACAAATATTCTGAATAGAGTTCCCTTTTTAAGTTGAGATTCTACTAAATAATAGACTCTTTTCTTTAAAATGCTGGCTCATTCTCTTGCTTGGATTAACATATATTATAAATGTATCTAAAATGGTCAAAGGAATTCTAAATTCAAAGGACACTTTTCAATCATCTGAAAGTGTGATGGACTGAAATGTGATCTCCCCAAATTGATATGCTGAAGCCTTATCCTCATTATGACTGTGTTTAGACATAAGGCCTTTTTAGGGAAGTAAGTAAGGTAAATGAGGTCCTAAAGTGGAACTTTAATCTGCCATGGCTGGTATCCTTATGAGAGGTGGAAAAGATACCAGAGCTTTCTCAGTCTGTCCCTTCATGAAACACAGAGGAAAGGCCATAGTGAAAGGGAGTTGTTTACAAGCCAGGAAAGACAAGCCTCACTGTAAATCAACCCCAACAGCACCTTAATCTTGGACTTCCAGACTCCAGACCATGAGAAAATAAAATTTGTTGTTCAAGTCATCCAGTTTGTTGTCTTCTGTTATGGCAGCCCAAGAAGACATACAGGAAGCCATTATATTTGCACTATGTATTTATCAAAACTTAGTCTTTCTTTAAAGTACTGAGTGTTGATGAAAAAAATATTTAGATTCTAATAAAGGATGCTACTGATTGCCCAGATGCTGAAAACAGCTCAAATATCCATACGGCTAAGAAAAATGCACGAAGTTATTACCCAGGTGCAGATGACAGCAAAATTTCTCCTGCATTTCCTTTGCACCCAAACCAGCTCCCTCTGACAATGGGCATCTCTTTCACAAGAGGAAGTGCCAATGTCCACACCATTCCTATTATCCACAGGTATCCCTTTAAAATTCCAAAACTGAAATATTATTTTATTTCTCCTAACATTTAGATAAGTTAATTAAATTCCTCTAAACCATGAGTAGCACACAGCATACAAAATTGAGGCTCACAGCAATTACTAGGCATTTCTTACAACTTCCCTATGGGGTATCTAAAATAATAAGCACAGATAATAGCTATCTAATATAGGGAACATAAATGTTTCCTTAATCTCTATTATTGTTCATGGTAATTTACTGAGACAGATTGGAGGGAAAAAAGGAGAGAAGAAATGAAGAAAGAGAGAAAGAAAGGAAGAGAAGGAAGGAGTATAAGTTTTGTCTATTTCTATAGTCAGGAATACTTTTGTGGACTTGATTCCAAGAGGTAATGCCCATTTAATTTTTATAAATGTCCACATTAATTTTTATAAATGTTAAGTTTGTGCAGAATGGATAAAAGGCCCTATATAATTAAGTAAAATTAACCCTACTTGTTCCATTTCTTTATATAATTCATCATATCCTCTCAAGCAAGTACAAAATATGTGTTTCATTCTAATTAAGTGACCTACGTAAGTCATGTTTGTTTTTGAAATCATAAGACATCAATATATAAGTGCTCTAAATATGTCTAAATAAATTAAATTATCCTATCATAATCTCATGTCCCCTCATGTTAAAAACACACATGATTTGAGAAATTTAAAATAGTTTATATTCAACATTACCATGATTACAATGATTTTAAATATATATGTATTAATATACTAAACTTATGTATTTTAACAGGCTTATTTTAATAAATTATGAAAATAGTGGTACATTAAGAATTTATCAATCAAGAACTAATATTCTTTTTCTTCCAAATGGGAGCAGGAGAACCACCAAACCAACTTTTGGACACTAAGACAACATTATGTCAATTCATCATGGAGTATGCATGACAGGAGATAAATTATAATCATACTTGATGTTTATGATAAATACTTTATGATGAAATTCTATGAGGTTTTATAATAATGTCTGAGGCAGCTAGATTACGTGTGAAAAATAATGGCATTTCTATGGCAGGAGATTTTTCATAGCATGCCAAGTAATTAACAGAAGCCAACAAATGATTAGATATTTCATGGTAGATATAAAATAACAAGCTCTACTATAATGCCAATTCATAGTAAGAAAGTTAAGAAAACACATTATTGGTAAATCTCTAGATGACACTGATTTTAAAACCACACTCAGGAATCAAGCATCATGTATGAACAACCCATGGACATGGACAGTGGAGAGGGGATTGACTGTAGGAGAGAGGGGTAGGTTGGGTGGAAGGGGGCAAAAGCAAAAAAAATTGGGACAACTGTAATAGAATAAACAATAAAAATATAAAAAAAATAAAAAGAAAAATCAATAAATAAAACCACACTCAGATATTGCTCTTCTAAGCAGTCTTAAAATTTTGGTTTTTAGTAATGAAAGTTTCATTCACAAAATGGCATGGGTTCATGGAAAACAGCCTGGCAACAAAGACAACATTTACTTTCTAAAGCATTTATTTTATGCTTGTTTAAGCTATATCCATTATTAGGTCATTCCTCAGAAAGTCAAATTCAGCAGGCCGGGGTGGGTCGAGGAAATTGTAATCCATGTTTTAATTGTTTGGAGGAAAAACTTTTAGAAATCCTTATCCAGAGCAGACATTGTTTTTATCTTTATATGCTATATCCTTTGGGCATTGTACATATCAGGTAATAAAGTTATGGCAATTAAAATGTTTATTTGACTACAGAGATGTTAAAATGAAATATTTTCTGTATCAAAAATACATTTTGCTCAATGATTTAATCTCCATTACAAAAAATATTTCCAAAGCTGCACTGTCATAAACATATTAGCAGATTAACCAAACAATATTTATAATAGATTTTTCTCCCCCTCAATAAATTACACATTTTCCTTGACATTCTGCATATCAAGAGTTAAAAACGTGGGCACTTTATCTATATGGTTTAGAGATTCACAAGAATAAAAACCATAAAGAACACATGAGTCTCTTCCAGTGTTAGAAAAGCAATGAACTAGGCTCTATGCACTTCTTTGTTAGTTTATAGACTTGTTTACATGACAATGCTGAAAGCTTAATTTATTATTCCTGGTGTACTTTGAGAGCTACCTCAATGATTTCACCTATTTGAAATGCACGAACTATTCCAACTTTGAGCACAGTCAGATGGGAAAAGTGCTGAAGCAAACCTGGTCTGAATATGTAAAGCACCAGGCAAATGACATGCCTGATTACAGTTATTGAACAGTCAGACAAGGTAGTAGCTTATACTTTTAAACCCAATTATTTACCATCGTTCTAATGCTCCTCATATCATAAACATCAATCTGATTTTTGTGAGATAATTTATAAAAGAGAGTAATAGGTCATTTTGTTTGCTCGATCCAGATCTACAGTACTTCAGCCTGAAATATAAAGAATGAAGCAGAAAGCTGAGAGTTCCCCCATACTCTCCCTAATACAGGTAGTCAAGGCTCTGTTTTTTGAGATAGCAGTTTTAAAAATCGTCTCAAAAATAAAGTCACTCAGTTGCTTTAAAAAACATCAGGCATTGAAAAGACGATCACCTCTTGTGGTAATCTCCTTTCAGTTTTAAGAAGTCTTTATTTCTAATAAAACACTCTGGCTGAGATTTAAATTCATTTTCTCCAGTTCTACAGAAATAGTGAATAGCTAGTCAGAATCCTATTTAAGATCACTCTTCAAACATTGAAATCAATCCTGTTTCTACCCCTAATTAGCTGCGGGACATTGGGATCTAATAAAACCATACATTTCTACAGCTTAAAAATATTAAATATAATTTTATTATACCTGTTAATCTTTAAATAATTTTTGTTTATATTGACTCAGTTCATTCTCAAAACAACCCATTGAGTATTCAAAATTACTTATGATACAAAATTAGTTAACATAATTTACAAAATATGTCATGCCAAAAGAACAATATAATCACACATAATTCTTATATGTTAATCACTGATTTTTATTTCTTAATATCCTATATTCTTTTTCAAATGAAATGAGATTATTAACTTTTATGTCTTAGATCCACTAAGATGTGTAATTTTTTCCTGAAACATAGTTTCTATCAAGTGTTTCTCATCCTTCTTGATGAAGTTTAATTTTATCTCTCACATTCTTCTTTTGCTTTCTTCTAAAGATTTTTATCTGGTGCTTAATAGAGCATTTCTCTAGTTTAAGACAATTTACATCTTAGTTAATATCCATATGGTTATCATTGCTGATTCAAAATGGAAACCCAATAAATTTCTGATGAATGAATGAATGAATGAATGAATGAATGAATGAATGAATGAATAACCCTGGCTGGTGTGGCTTAGTGAATTGAGCTCTGGACTGTGAACCAAAGGGCTGTGGGTTCAATTCCCAGTTAGGACATATGCCTGGGAACTGGGGCACATGAGAGGCAACCACACACTGATGCTTCTCTCCCTCTCTTTCTCCTTCCCTTCTCCTCTCTCTAAAAATAAATAAATTAAACCTTTTAAATAAATAATCTTTTAAAATTTTAACAACACATTGGTACATATGTTGATAAATCCATGTATGAGTACACCATTTTTTCTCATCTTTCAAAAAAATTCTAGGTTTAATCTTTTTGTGCTGAATAGGTCTGACTAGCTCTGTGTTGGAAGAACTGATAAAGTGTGTCCCAAATGCTTTATAAATGTCAACTCACTAATTCTTTCTTACAACTTTATGAGTTTATGAGGACACGGGTAAAGAAGGGTGAAGTCACTTGCTCAACAAGATCCAAGAGCTAATAAGTGGCCGAATCAGGGCATAAAAACAGTCATACCAAGGCCCATATTTCTCAAGGTTTTTGTTAATGAAAAAAGTAATCGGGGATGGATGAGGCGGGAGGCATGGTGAGGTGGGGTAAAAATGGAGAGCACTGTACTTGAACAACAATAAAAAAAGTAATCATATCTCTTTACCTTAATATAATTACTTAAAAGTAAAAATTTACTTTCATTGCATTGAAAGTTTCTCAAAACCAGTTGAATTCTAATTTGTTAAGGTGATTGTTTACACAAGCATACAAAAAATAGCTCATCCACATGACCTCTCTTTGCTCTTTCATCTGGCAATTTCTTCTTAATGTTTGCACTTACTCTAAGACCTATATTACTAAACAGAGGCTAACTTAAGTTTCAGTCTTGCTAATGTTTTGATGTTTTCTACAAAAATATTTTCCTAAAAATACCTACTTAAAACTGCCAATTAGCTTTCCTGACTTGAAATACAGTAAAAGAGACTTGCCTGTTACATTTGTGAATTCAATTATCAGGAATTATAATTTTATATGCTACATAAACAAACATACTAAATTTTACAGTGTCCATTTACCAAAAGTTTTTCAGATATCACACAATTATCTGGGAAAGAAAATAATGTTTTATTCCTACATAGACTATAGAAATCATTTGGTCTAAAGGAAAATTAAAGAGGCATTAAACATTAGCTGTGGATAACAAATATAAAACTTTCAAGAGTCCCTTACCTGTTTTATTGGAAAGTCTAAATGAAACCATCTTATCAGGAATATTACATACATTCCTCACTGAAGCAATGCAGCTATAATTAGCATAATCCTGAGGTCGAAGATTCTTTAGTTTTAAGATCTTTGTTTCACCCTGAAAATGTAAAAAATGTCATTAGAAGTCCATAGTAACCAAAATGAATGAATGAATGAATGAATGAATGAATGAATGAATTCTGGCATTACATAGTATTAAATCATATTATTAGCAGAATATAATATGGTAGATTGTCTTGTTTTAAAAGGAAAGTGCCCTACATTTTGAAAAATCATTGCATATATAAATAACACTGTAATGTCTCCAGAGATTAAAACTAAGGGACTACAATGAAAATGCATAGCATTTTCTTTATAAACTAGCATCCTAGGGGTGGATCCATTTTTGGTGGTGGTTATGCAAATTATTATGCAAAGATCAGCACAGTGTGCTTAATAATGAAATTTATTCAACAAACACTGCAATCTATGCAGACTTCAACATGAAATGTTATGAAGGAAAAGGATTCTGAAGAAGATCCAATAAATGAAACTGTGTTGGTAGAACAAAGTTAATGAAGTCAATCTAATGATAGATAATTTAAATTTCTATACATAAATAATTTGTGAATATGGAGCAGTGAGAGATGATAGATTTAAAACTGCATAAAGAAGTAGTCCTGGCTGTAGCTATATCATTGTTGTTATTTTACATTCAAGGGTTCAATGTCTAGGTGTCCCAGGTAAATCTGCAAAATGACGGACTGAAATAAAGTGGCCAGAAATATCATACAAACTCTTGATTAGGCAGGAAACAATGACAAAAGAAAAACACTAACATCATTAATAATTTAAAAAGAGTAAACGATGAACACCAATAAAAAGGAAAAATAATCTTCCTGCCCTATTCAAATTAGGTTTCCTGGAACTCTTTACCTTTCAAAGTCTATGCATCTCTTCCAAGCAGATCCTTTATAAATAACAATTGTGAAGATGTTATAGAAATTTTTGAAATGTGAATTTGTTTCCAGATAAAATCTGTATAAAACCATGTGTTTATTTTATTTTACTTCAGTAACATCACTTAAATCCTAAAAATTGGAACACTTGCATACATTCTTCAAAAGGATCAGAATATTTAGTTGGACAATACATAAAGGCAGTGCCTGTTCATTTGCAAAAAACAAAACAAAACAAGAAACCAACAAAGAAACAAACAAAAACTTGTTCACACATAGGCAGGTACACAGAGGTTTCCAAATGTGTCAAACGAATCTCTCCTTCAGTGTGCATTTGACCATAATTATTTTCACTCACTGTCAAAGTTCATTCTTAACTCAGTCACATCTATAGCATTTTCCTCTGTGTTATAAGAAACAATCTTTCTTTTTCTACAAACACATACAAATACAAATAAACACAGTCAGTGTTTATGTTTCTGGAACTTATATTTGAAACAAGTTCTCAGTGTATTACAGAGTTATCATTTACATTAACTAGATAGAATGCCTAGAACAGTATGCTTAGCTGGAAAGCCAAGTTGAAAGAAAATGTTACACTAGAACCAGTTGACTCAGACAATATTTTAATGAAGTGATGAATCCTACTCCTCCTACCTCTGTGACTGTTACTGTTTATATTTCTTTCCTTTCCTTTCTTCTCTCAACACTTAACTGTTGGTATTTCCTGAAATTCTACTTATTCCATGGTTAATCCGACTATAAAATTCCCCTAGGTGATCTTAGCCTTGCTGATGAATTTCTACTACAAGCCCTATCCCACAGCCAGGATACCAAGTATCTATCCCTCTTCCAGGATTTGCGTATATCCAATTTTCTCTTAGATGTGTTCATAAAGTCTCACAGACACCTAAAACTCAACATATTCTTAATTGAACTTTAAGACTAATCCTCTAAATCTACTTTTTTTCTTTGATAACAGGAATCTTAGACTTTCAATTACTACTTCTTATTTGTATATATAGTATCTCACTCTCAGATCCTTTTATTGACCTTTAAGCATGTTTGATCTCAACCATTCCTTTTATTTACTTTAAAGTATAATCTTAGTTCTAGACCCCACATTCAGCTGAAAAAAAAATCCTGCTTAGTATAGTTAAGAATGCAAGTCAACATAAAGACCTAATTTGTAACCAAGAGGATAGTATGCAAATCTGACCATGCCATTACTCTGCTTAAATAACATGGCTTACAATTGCTCCTAAAAATAGAGGCAACAGCTACTAATATGGCTTTAAACTCTTATGATTTATATTCTCCTTTCCTCCTCAGTATCACCTCATTCTTTTTACAAATTTTTATTTCTTTAAAAATTTATTTTTATTGTTTATACTATTTCCTTTGTTCCCACTGTGACTCCCTTTCCCCACCTCTGTCCTGTCCCACCCTCCCCCTCCCTAAGTCAATCCCGATACTGTTGTCCGTGACCACGAGTTGTGTATAAATGTTCTTTGGTTAATCCCTTTATCATCTTTCATCCCATCCCCAGTCCTCTCCTTTCTGGCAGCTGTCAGTCCGTTTCATGTATCTAAGCTTCTGTTACTATTTTTTTTTTTGTTAGTTTTATTGTGTTCAATAGATTCCACATATACATGAGATCATGTGGTGTTAGTCTTTCACTGAGTGGCTTAATTCATTTTACATAATATTCTCTAGATCCATCTAGGCTGTTGCAAATGTAAGCATTTTTCTTTTTTAAAATATTTTTTTAGTTTTTTATTGTTGTTCAAGTACAAATGTCTCCATTTTCCCACCACCATTTTCCTCTGTCCCACCCTCAATCCTACCTGCCTTTGGCTTTGTCCAGAGGTCCTTTAAATGTGTTCCTTGATGACCTTTCCCCTTCTTTCCCTGTTATCTCCCTTCTTCCTGCCCTTGGGTTACTGTCAGTTCGTTCTTTTTTTTACCACTGAGTAGTATTCCATTGTGTAAATGTAAACAGCTTTTTTATCTGATCATCTACTGATGGGTGCTTAGGCTGTTTCCAAATCTTGGCTATTGTAAATACTGCTGCTATTAAATTAACTCATTCTTTTACTACCTTGCACATATCTTGCTTCCTTTGACCACAGACCCTTCCTATGTGTGCAGCTCTTCATTGCTCTATGCTTAATCCATTCCATCTCATTCCTAGCTCCCCATACTCCTTACTTCCAAAGATAAGCATTTCTTCATTTTCTGGAAAAGGAGTCACTTTTCTTGAGATCTTCTGTCTCTTTAAAAGACGTTCTTATTTGTCTATTTATTCTAGTAGTGGATTTACTTTCTGTTGACTTCTCCCCTTGCATGTAAATATATGAAGGGTAGGGGTCATGTGTTTCTTGTTCTTAGCATTAAGTACCAAGAACTTAGAGCAAGATTTAATATAGGAGAGAGACTTTTTAAATGAATACTTTTTCAATTAAAAGCACTATACCTCTTTTACCACTCAGGGCTTTTCTTTATACATATTTCTCTGGAACTTACTATCTATTGGGCACATGATAAAAATGCAATAGGGGTTAATAAAGTCAATATTTTAAAGCAATCATACAGTAATAATGATTCTTAAATATATTCAAAAATAAATAGAGTCATTTAGATTTAGATTTAATAGATAGTCTCTATTTACATAGAGTTAATTACATTCTACCAATATTTCTTATTTCTGTTTCCACTGGCAAATTATTTTTAATTCACATTTTCTGGATACTATCTCAACACTGTACTGAAACTGTACCTACTAATGTTTGTTAAAATTCAATAAACCTTTTAATTTCATTTTACTTCTTTACTTATTTCTAGCAATTAGATTATCTTGCTACTTTACAGGCCCTTGTGTGAAAATAACTAATTATAGCCCTGGCTGGTGTAGGTCAGTGGATTGAGCGCAGGCTGCAAATCAGGCATTGCAGGTTCGATTCCCAGTCAGGGCACATGCCTAGGTTGCAGGCTGTGGCCCCCAGCAACCGCACATTGATGTTTCTCTCTCTCTCCATCCTTCCCTTCCCTCTCTAAAAATAAATAAATAAAATCTTTTTTTAAAGAAAATAACTAATTATAAATATAACATTTTAGTTACTTTTTGTTTTTTTCTCATTTCATTTTTTATCTATTGTGAAAATTTTACAATTTTCAATCCTCTACTAATACACTTCTAGTGGTAGCTGACCCATTATAATAATTTCATTCAGCATCTGTGTACAGGTATCTGCCAAGTCTCTGAGCCAGTGGTCAGAAATGTTGCTGGAGTTTATGCTATCCAAAAGTAAAGAATATAAATTAAGTAATAACATTGAGATTTTAAGGCTTAGAGAATTCACCTTACCTTTTGTGATGATTCCTATATTTTGTAAATGCCAAAAACTATGGCCCAATAAATATAATGGTTTGTATACACCATATCCTAGCTTATTCTCACTCAGAACAGTGCAGCAAAATTTGCACATGAAAAGCACAGGCAAAAGGAAAGAATAACTTTTACTATGAAGTCTAAATACACAATTTCCCAGTGGTTCAGCTAGCACAGGATATGAGAGTGGTTTTGGGTGAGCTAACATGATTTACATTTTGTAATCAGAAAAAGATACCAAGATGTGGAACCTACAGTAGAGTCCTCTAGGTTAATATCTAAGATTAATCTGTGTAGCCTTCAAAGAGGCCGAGGAGCTGAGAGAGACACAGTATATTGAAGGAATATGGAAAATAGGCAGAGTTATGGAAGAATTTGAACCTTACCCACTTAATTAATCACATTCAGAAAATGATTGAAAACATTCAAGCTGACCCTCTTCCTCCCAATATACAGCTCCCAAAGCTATGCTAGCAAGTGGCATGTGTGGGTATATTTATTTACAGTAATTTAGCATTTACTGCTTATAACTGTTTTACAACATAACATTAATTTTATTTTGTTGATCACATAAATTTAATAATCTGTGATGTTGGGAGGCTTTATGCATGTGAATTTCCATGATTTGTAAAATGGAATTTTCCACTGATATTTGTCTAGTTATATAATTAGTCTAATTATAAATATACAATTGATATAAATATGTTCAGTTTTATAATTAGATGGTGCAATTACAATACACAATACGATGTCATGAAGGTCTTTACAAAAGTTCTAGAAAAATAGCAAGAGTACATGTCATTTGTAAAATTTAAGTATACATTTCTTTAACATTCAAAATTTATTTTCAATACCTAACACTTGTATTTAAACTTTTAAACTACTTTTTTTAAAAATAAAAGAAATAAAAGAAAGGTATTCTATACATTTGTCAGTGGCCATTACCAATGGTGACATTTTCTAGTGAAGTAATAACAATAACCTCAAGCAGTGGGTCCTCTTTATTTAGGAAATTGGAACCTTTTTAAATATGTATTTTCAGATATCAGTAAAAAAGAAGTTTTCTGATTCAAAAGATTTCCAAATCAATGCTATCTATAGCATTATATACTAGCCTAGATCTTCAGCATTGAGTAGAAGTATGGAAAGCATAATTATTCTTCTTAGACTTATTACATTATATGCATTTGGATTTGCATCAGTCTCAGCAACATAGACCAATTTTGTTTCAGAAAGACTATCTACAAAAAAGGTATAAAGAAGATTTTGTTATGTAACAGGGTGGTGAAATAAATATTCACTTCAAATTGATATTATTAGCTCAGTATGAACAGTCATTTGGGATAGATGTATCTCACCTTAGAAATTATGTTTTATTAAAAACAAGGCCTTGTCATTGAATAGAAAAGCATACATTTAAAAGAAATTTAATTTTCTAACTTAACAAATATGCAGACTTATTATCTTATCTGTCAATCTTCCACAATATAGTCCTAGTATACCTTCCCAGCTTCACAGTCCGCCCTTCCCCATATACACAAATTATTGTTCCAGTCAACCAGAGACATAGCCAATCTTGGGAGGTATTATCTTCCTTCTGTATTATTGCAGGTGCTGTTGATTTCCATCTTGAATGCTCTCTACATAGCACTATTGTGTACCTCTATTCTGACAGCAATTTCTTACCTCATGACATAATCACTGTTTACCTTAACATCTCCTCATAAACATCAACAAAGTCAGAGAAGGAGCCTTGCCTATCACCTCTATCTCTGGCAGAAAGTTGCAATATATTGCACATAGAAGATCTCTCAGTTATTTTAACTGGATCTCAATTACACTATGAAGACATGAAGTCCATATAATATATGAAAATAAAATATTATTAGGTCCTCCAATGCCAACAATGCTAACGTAGAAAGTTCTTTCAGTATGAATGTACACATGGCAACTGATGGGAAGCAACAGTCCAAAAATCACTAAAATCTTAGGATTAAAATATAAAGAAATTATATATACATAAAATATATTTTTATATATTAAATATATATTTTATGTATATATAATCTCCAGTAGCACACTAAGCAAATAAACACCATTTATCTCTCATTCAAATAGCAAAGCCATTATACTAGGACTTAAAAAACAAGTCAATCTTGAGAAATGTTTCAAGGATACTGCACAAAACAAATTTGATGTGTAGACCAAATAATTGATGCCGTTAACTCAATAACACAATTCTGAAGGTACTAAAAATGTACGGGTCTATTTTTTAATGTAGGGAAAATCAACTAGATATGATAACTGTGAATTAGAACATTCACAGATATATATTTTATCACTGTAAAAATAAAAACCACAGGCCAAGCCCATTGCATTGCTTTCTTCCGCTGGACAATCATAATTCATGCTTACTCCAAATTTTGAAGGTAGTTAGAAGATAAAAATGAGGACATTGTTTTCTATCAAGTAGATTCCGGGGAAAAATTTTCTCTACATCATACTCATCCATATTATAAAAATGTACCTGTAAGTCTAGAATCAGCCCTGGAGTTCTTGGTCTACTATCTAACTATTTTCACTCAACAGATCTTTTACAGAAACCCTGCTTACTCTTATCTGTCTTTATTTTGAATCATACGAGACTAGAAATGTTACTATAAGTACCACTGCATCCTCCTTGAGGTAACCATGGATTCAAGCAGAGTTTCAGAACAGTAGCCCAGAAGGGCCAAATGTTGAACTCTGGCAACAAGTGATTTATTGTTTCCTGAAAAGCTGGCATGCACGGCCAGCCTCAGCAGTGTTTATTTTGATAATACCAGACAGATGCACATATTTATGTTACCAGATTAATCTCAGTAGGCATTTGTATTTATGATTCCTACACACAAGTATACCTACTATGGCCCACTGAAAAAATAAAAAAAATAAAAACCTTGGATCTCCAGGCCACTATATACAACTAGCTGCCTTGCCCCTGAGAGGTAATTTATTTATAAGTAACACTTCAGAATTTCTAAAGTAAATGACCAGCTTCCTATGCATCTTTGATAAATACAAACATACACAAAGAGACTCAAAGCAGTATCTCAAAGGGTAACAAATCTAAATCAAACTGGTTTGGTAAAATCTTAAAGGTGCTCTCAAATTGTTCATAGGGCAGTAAATATAATATGTGATGAAGTAAAATCAAAATAGTGGGCATAAGGTTTTTCATTGCTTGATTCATACATTGTCAATATCACCCTCAGTTTAATAACCGTGGTATCAGCCTCCTCAAATTGATCTACAAAGTTCACAAACCCTTACTCAAAATCTGATGAGATTTTTGTAGAAATTGACAAGAGCACTTTAACATTTAAGTGAAAATAGAAAGAAGCTATAATATTAAAAATTTTGAAAAAGATGAACTCTGTTGAAGGAATTATTTTTCCTGATTTCAAAACTTGTTATAAGCTATAGTAATTAAGACAGTGTGGTATTGGCATAAAGACAGACATATAAATCAATGAAACAGAATAAATAGTTCATAAATAAACTTTAATATATAGGGCCAATTGATTTAAGTGCCAAGAAAATTTAGTGGTGAAAGAATGATCTTTTCAATATATGGTACTAGAACACAGGTACATCCCTCTGCAAAAATGAAACTCAAACATTTCCTCACATCATTAATAAAGACTAACACAAAATGGAAAAGGAAATCTGTTGGTAAATATAAGTGGATAATGACTTTCAAAGAACAAAAGAATGTCTTGCCAATGTTTAAATAAATATAGAATTAAAATACTATACAAAAATAAAATATAAAAAGATAAATATTGCAAATGTATTCTATATATCCTTATTGAGGATGAAGTCAGGAAACAGGCTGCAATTTTTAAGTAACCAATTAAGTGTTACTAAAATAATTTCAAACTCTTCGCTAAATAGAGGAGGAAATTAAATAATTATACATATTTGATAAATCCAAAAGGAGGCAAGAAAATAGAGACATAACATAAAACAGGTAGGTCACATAGAAAAAAAAATATCAGGCATTGTATTAAATACAGTAAAAACTAAGATTGTCCCACTGGATTAAAACAACAAAATCATATATACTGATTACTAGTGACATGTTTTTAAATTTAAAAACACAGAATGCTTGAAAGTAAAAAAGAGATGATTTACCATTCTTCTCCCCAACCCACACCACCCCCAGAAAAGAAAACAACGAACCAAAAGAAGGCTTGCAAAGTTAAATTAATGACAGACAAAACAGACTTCAGGGCGAGCAGCAGTACTATAGCAAGAGGTACTACTATTTAGAAGGACATTTCTTAGAGATAATCCACCAGGACATATCAGGGAGGTAATATATTCAGTCCACCAGGAAGATATAACAATTCCTAATCTGTATGTACTAAGAATATGTTTTAAATATATAAAGCAAAGTTGACAGTAATAAAGAATAGACAAATACACAGCCATAGCCATAGATATTAACTAAACTATATCAATAGGTTAAATAGCAAACAAACAAACAAACAAAAACAGTAAATACATAGAATGTTTGTGTACCCAATGAACAAATATGACTTAGTTGGCATGCAAAAATTTTGGAATACACATTCTTGTGGGTGTACATGAATCATGTATGAAAGTAGACCATAAGCTAAGTATAATGCAAGTGTCAATTAATTAAGTTTTTAAAATATATTTTATTGATTACGCTATTACAATTGTCCCACATTTTCCCCCTTTGCCTTCCTCCATCCAGCCCTCCCCCACTCCTTCCAGCAATCTCCACACCTTTGCTCATGTCCATGGGTATGCATGTAAGTTCTTTGGCTACTCCATTTCCTACACTGTACTTAACATCCCCATGATTATTGTTTAACTACCAATTTTTATTTCTTAATCCCTTCATCTTTTCATCCATTCCCCCAAACCCTCTCTCATCTGGCAATCATGCAAATGTTCTCCATATCCAACATACTATGTCTGTTCTGGTTTTCTAGATTTGTTGATAGATACATATTTATTGCCATTTTATTGTTCATAGTTTTGATCTTTTTCTTAAATAAGTCCTTTTAACATTTCATATAATAAGGGTTTGATGATGATGATGAACTCCTTTAGCTTTTCTTGTCTGGGAAGCTCTTTATCTGCCCTTCAATTCTAAGTGATAGCTTTGCTGGATAGACTAATCTTGGTCGTAGGTCCTTGCTTTTCATCACTTTGAGTATTTCTTGCCAATATCTTCCAGCCTGCAAAGAATTTTTTGAGAAATCAGCTGACAGTCTTATGGAAACTCCTTTGTAGGTAATTATCTGCTTTTTTTTTTTGCTACTTTTAATATTCTCTTTATTTTTAACCTTTGGCATTTTAATTATGATATGTGACTTGCAGTGGGTCTCTTTGCATCCATCTTGTTTGAGACTGTTTGTGCTTCCTGGACTCACATGTCTATTTCCTTCACCAAATTAGTTTTCTTTCATTATTTTTTCAAATAGATTTCCAATTTCTTGCTCTTTCTCTTCTCCTCCTGGCACCCCTATGGTGTAAATATTGGTATGCTTGAAGTTGTCCCAGGGGTTCCTTACACTATCTTCATTTTTTTGAATTCTTTTTTCTTCTCATTCTGATTGGTTGTTTTTTGCTTCCTTATGTTCTAAATCATTGATCTGATTCTTGGCTTTATCCACTCACTGTCTTGTTGATTCCCAATAATTTTTTCTTTATTTCAATTAACGTATCCTTCATTTGACTGGATCTTTTTAAAGCTGTTGCAGTACCCATTAAGTTCCTTGAGCATCCTTGTAATCAGTGTTTTGAACTCAGCATCTGATAGATTGCTTATATCCATTTTGTTTAGTTCCTTTCTGGAGTTTGTTTCTGTTCTTTCATTTGGGTCAGGTTTCTTTTTCTCCTCATTTTGACAGCCTCCCTGTGTTTGTTTCTGTGTATTAGGCAGAGCTGCTATGACTTCCTGTCTGGGTAGTGTGGCCTAACGTAGTAGGTGTCCAATAGGGTCCAGAGACACAGCCTCCTCTATCACCTAAGCTAGGTACTCAAGGTGAGTCCTCCATGTGAGCTGAGTACACCCTCCTCTTGTAGTTGAGACTTGGTTGCTCTTGGCAGGTCAATGGAAGGGATTTACACAGGCCAGTCAGCTTCAAGGATAGGCTGTGACCACTGGCCACCAACCTTGCCCTCCATAGCTTGTGGAGGTAGTTGGGTGGTGGTGCTCTAACGTGGTCTGTAGATGTCACTGGGTGCAAAGGCTCTGGGGTTTCCTGGATAGTGCAGGTTAAGGTCATCACCCACCTATGTTTGTCTGGGTCCACTTAGCATAAGCTATAAAGCAATCTGCATATGGCTGCTATTTGTGATGGGCTTGGAGGTACCCAAGTGAGGCCAGACTGTGACCCAAGGGCAGCTGCTGCTAGTGTCAGACCTGGGAACACTTAGCAAGTAGAATGGGGGCTGGAGGCTCACTGAGGCTGGCTGTTTCTTGTTTGAAAGGATTTAGGAAGATGTGAAGCATGAACCAAGACAAGCCATTCATATAGAAAAGCCACTGTTAATAGTTTGGGTGTGGCCATAGGTTGGGTGGAACCATAAGTTGGTTGGTACAACACCTCAGGGAATCACTGGGATGAGACAAACCATGTGAGCCAGGCTGATGGAGTCTCAGATATGTGCCACCCTCTATGCTTGTGTCGGGGGAGGGCTCTGAAAATGAACGACGGCCTCTGTCAGCAGTTCTGTTTGGAGAAAGCTATTACCCTGCTCTCATCCTGATGCCAGACACTTCAGTTCCTCCACATATGCCACTTGGTGCCCTTCAAGCTGCTGCTCCATCGCTGGAGCCCAAAGGGAATGAGTCTGAGTAAGTCTGTGTGCAGGACCTTTAAGAGGAAACACCTGGGACTCCAGAAGTTTCTTCCACCAATCCAATCCCCACTGGTTTTTACTTATCTTCCTGGCACTGGAACCTTGGGCCAGGGGAAGCTAGTATGGGGCTAGGAACGCTCACTCCCAAGATATCCTTCCCAAATTTTTATTCACCACACATGGATATGGGACCAGCCCATTCCACATCCCTGTGTCTTCATATCTCCATATCTCCATGTATCCAGGTCTCCAGCCCTCCTACCACTCTGAATGGATATGGTTTCTTTTTCCATTCCATATTGTCAGTCTTCCATTCAGCCTGATTTTCTGATGCTTCTGAGTGATGGGTATTGTAAAGTTTAGTTGTAAACTTGATGTGGTTTTTCCAAGGAGGAGAGCTATGTTTATCCACACCTCCATCTTGACCTGAAATCCCCTCAATTAATTTTTAAAGATTAAATTATTAAGGGTATGCCTTCTGACACAGTGGAATTCAACTAGAAATCAATTAAAATTATAAGTTGGGCAAAGAAAGGACAAATATGATATGAATTCACTTATATCTAATGTCTAAAGAACAAAATAAAAGGACAAATAAAACAGAAACAGAATTATAGATACAGAGAACAAACTGATGGGTGCCAGATGGAAAGGGGGGTTGGGAGGCTATGTAAAAAAGGTAAAAAGATTAAGGAGTGCAAATTAGCAGTTACAAAAATGAGCTGGTGAGTAAAGTGGAGCATAGAGCATATAGTCAGTAATATTGCCATAACTGTGCATGGTGCCACATGGGTACTAGCCTTATCAGGGAAAGCACTTTGTAAATTATACAAATGTCTGACCACTATGCTGTACACCTGTAACTAATATAAAATATGATTGCATATCAACTATAATTAAAACTTAAATTAAAAATATATTAAATGAAAAAAAGGAAATAGACAAACTACAGTCTGGAAAAACCAATTTCACAGCACATGTCTAACAAAAGATTTGTATCTAGAATATATAAATTATACCTAGAATTTAATTAAAAAAAAAGACAATGCTGTTTTTTAAGGTAACCTATTATTTTAAAGAAGGAGGATAGGAAATAAAAATTAAATGCAATGTGGGATCCTGGATAGAATAAAGCAACAGAAAAAGAACATTACTAGAGAAACGAGTGTATTTGAATAAAATCTATAGTTTAGTTAATAGTATTGTGCCAATGTTAATTTCTCAATTTTGCTCATAGTACTATAGTTCTAGATGATATTAACATTAGAAGCTAGATGAGGCATACAAGGGAACTCTGTACTATTTTTACAAGTTTTCTGTAAGTCTAAAATTAGTTCAAAATGAAATATTTTAATGTTTTAAATTATAACTAGAAAATTGTCAGTTTGAAAATTAAATATATTAAAATGAATTCAATTATAACATTATTCTAGTTCACAATTCATTAAGCTTCCTTTAGTGGGTGAAGTGGGATGGAGTTACAGAGTGATTCAGGAATTACTAGAAACTTGGAGTAAATTGTAACCATCCCATAACTAGTCAGCCAGACATCCCCATAGGAGTATTGGCTCAATATTTAACACATATTGAGCATCTTTCATGTGTAAGGCAATGTTCTAGCTGTTGAAAAGACAAAGTCTTTACTATTAGTGGGTTAATTTCAAACATAAAGTAATTTGATAGTTTCAGTGCTATGAGAAAAAAATAAAATAAACCTGGGTATGAGGAAAGAGTAACTTTGGAAAGGAAAATATGTTACTTCAGATAGATCTGCCCATGAAGGCCTTTTGGAGGTGATGAGTCCTCAGTACTAGGATGGTTCTGCCATAGCACCTAAGTAAATTACATTCTACACGGCAGGATCAACAATGTGCAGATTCTTGGCATGCCTAGGGATTGTGTATCTAGAATGGTATATGAGATTTAAAGGACTAAGTAAGAGAGAGCAAGGCAAAGCAAGATCAAACATGGTTTTGTGGCCTACAATAAAATGCAGTGAATCCACTAGAGATATTTATTTGTTTAAACCATCCAAACAGTTTTTGTTTATTAATATTCATATCCACTAAAGAGATTACAGCAGAAAAAAGTTTACATTTTAAGTAATCACTCAGAGGTTTGGAATTTTCCCTAATGAAGCACTAAGCCAGTTAGAGACCTATTGTCCCAATCCACGGTGTGTGGTGGGGTGGACCTGTGCATGTCCGGCCCAGGCGCAGTACTACGACATGTAAGGTATGAAGAAAAATCACTGACAACCTCTCATCTATGAAAAGGCCAATATTTTCTGTGGCTATAAGAACTGAATTTTCCACGTGCTGCTATTTGGGAGTTTCTACTGATTTGACCTATAGAATATGTTTAATATTAATAAATTAAGTACATATATAACATAAAAGCATTGTCATATTTCTTCTCCTACATGATTGTTCAGGAAGATATAAAAATATGGCCATTTCAGAAAGAGATAAAGTGCATAATTAGTAACCAAAGGCAGGAAAGATATTTTTAAAGAGGAGTTAGAAGTGCATGTTATCGGCAATTATCAGCTACAACAGGTGAACCACAGAATGGCAAGAAAAGCTTGTTTGTTTCTGAAATAGTTTTAAGAGAACTAATTCGGCCCAACAGAAGAGGCACCAGCACATACAAAGATAGAGAAAGCCTTTGTTAAGCAGCATAGCAAAGTCTGATATTCAAATAGAAGGAAATATCACTGTATAAAAAATTACACTCTATGGAAAATTAATTCAATTTTTCTTTTTATTAAATAAGTTTTTAATGACTCATTAGATGTTTTAGTTTTTACATAATTAAGGCTTTACTCATAAAAAAATAAAAACCAAAAACAAATGAAATTACATTTTTTTCTAAAACCAAAGTGAAATAAATTTCAAGTAGATTCTTCATTCTCTTAAAACTCATTTATCATTAATATGGGAAAACCAAAGACTCTAATTTTAAAAAATACTTTCCACATAAAAAAAAAGAGTCTAGCAAATGTATAATTATGTACTTTATAGTGAAATCTATGTAAACCTTTAACAAAGGTATATGTCAGGAAACTTAATTTGAAATTTTTTGGAGAGCTAACATTTTAAACTTAACTACCATGTAAAAGATAAATTTTTATTCATTATTTGAGTCTCCTGATCATTCAGTCAAAAATATTGTTTTTTTTAAAGGCCAGGTTTGAAGGAACTATCTTTTTAAATAGAAATAATAATATATGCCACTTAAATTAGGAAAATATATTATCAGCATGTGGTGGATACATTATACTTTAATTCCTACCTGGGTAAAGAAGGGTTCATAAATCTCAACTCCTTTATCAGATCCTTGCAGTAACACCTCCTGACCACGTCTCCAGCTGTACCGAACAGGTGGATTGGAATTGGCAACACACCTGAGGAACACTGTTCTCTCGTAGTAAAACTGTTCTTTAGCTTCACCTATACTTTGATGAACAGTTACTACAGGATCATCCAAATCTAGGGGGAAAAAAAGCAACAAAGTGACAGTATTATGAGTTACATGGCTTTTAGAGAATGTAATTTAAAAACTAACAAAAGATGAATTTTCTTAATGATTTTATTGTTTATCAAGATATTCATTTTATATTGTGTTTACAGAACTTATTCACAGAGAAATTTACAATGATAGAAGGTAACTACAAATAATAGTTATTTCTCAAGATATCTATTTGTTGAAATAGTACAAATGGCCCTGCATATTTACAACACTTTGCCAACAGCCACATAAAACAGAGCTCAAGTCAGAATGTAAAATCCTCAAAATCAAGAGATTAGTTAAAACAACAAACCACAGTGGGAGAGAAATACATATCAAGCAGCTCAATTGATTCTTCCACTTAATATACTTCTCTTCCCAATTATTTATGCTTATATATTAAAATAACCAAAGAATTATGTTTAAACAGTATTATATTTATAGGAAGAAAATGTGATCTTGTACTGAGTTAAACTTTTCCTTCAGCTCAGATTTTATATCCCAGACCATATTTGCTATTTTGAAATGTGCTAACAGAAGGTACTATTAAAAGGCATTAATGTTTCTATTTCTGAATATTGGAACTAAATGTTTAAATAAGGAATGTACACCACAGAGTTTAGCTATATATATGTTGTCCTTAGCCCCACAAGTCTAAGCCGGGGGATGGGACACATGGAGCAGGGCCATTGAGAAGAGCTTGGAGATGATTGGCTCCACACCACAGGGCCACACCTGCCTGGACTTACTAAGGCCACCCAGTAAAGCTAGAAAAATATGGGAATGCTGGCTGCTGTGGCCAGTTGTGTGAGGAGTCGGAAATGGTGCGGCAGAGGAAGGTTGGCACTGGGATTTAAATCCAGACGTGGCAACCATGTGGTGTCCTTTTGGAACCACGTGGCTTGGGCAGAGAAGAACTGAGGGTCCTTTTGGGACCACATGTCTTTTTGGGACCACAGGTCCTTTTGGGACCATGCGGCTTGGGCAGAGAAGAACCACAGACTTCTATTTTCTTTTTCTGAAATTTGGTACCCCAGACTGGGCAGAGGGGGAAGGAAGGACTGTGTGTTCATGGTATTCTAAAGGACTTTGGTATCACAACAAAGACATTAAGTCATTGCTCAGTTTTGTATAACTCTTTAAATAAGTAATTCATTTCCTTTTCAACAATCTCTGGCATTGAGAGACATCTTTCCCTGGCAGTGGGCAAGGCGAACCTCATACAGGCGATAGTATATCGTTCACCCCACCCCGGGTCTGTTCTGTAACAGTCTCAACTATTCAACTTTACCACTGTAGTGTGAAAGCAGCCAAAGACACTAGGTGAAATGAATGAATGATGAATGTTGCTGAGCTCCATTAAAACTTTATTTGCAAATGCAAGTGGCCAGCCAGATTTGGCTCATGGGTTATTGTCTGCCATAGATTGCCAACTCCTGATATGCAATATCCCAGGTTATTTTCTAAAGAGAAAAAGAAGTGTATTTGCTTTAAAACAACAACTGTAGTGCATATTTAAAAGTTGCTGAGAGTAAATCTTAAAAGTTCTTATCACAAGAAAAAATTGTAACAGTGTGTGGTGACTGATGTTAACTAGACTTACTGTGGTGATCATTTCACTATATATACAAATGTTGAATCATCATGTTGTATAGCTGAAATTTCATAATGTTATATGTCTATTATATCCTAATAAAAAAGGGAGAATATAAAACAAGAGCTCTTGGCCCATGTGTTAATAAACTTAATCAGTACTTATCAAGAGTGATGCAAAACATTTTGCTCTAATTACATATTAATTTCAGTGAGCTTTGCTCCATTAGCTTTATAACTCTAAAGGTAACTTAGCCTTTGTGGTCTTCAATTTCTTTACCAATTAAATGGAAATAATCACATTATATATTAACAGTGCTTTGGAGATATAAAGAGACAGTCCATAAAGCCTTGGCACATAGTAAATGCTGAATAAAAGTGAGTTAGTTGTTGTTGTTGTTGTTATTATTATTATTAAAAATAGGATTTCATCTAGATTCCCAGTAATTCTATGTTGTTTTTATACTTTTATCTCACCCACTCATAATGAACTCACGTTTTAAATAAGTAAATGTCATTTTCCCATTTGCTCAGGGTATCAAATGTTTCCACATGGCCAGTATTTTTATGTGAAATCTTAAAAGAAATTATCATATTTATAGAAACATATGAATAGTGAAGTATGTGAGCATATGCTACCCTGAATATTTAAAAGACATTCTCCCCTAGAAAAGATTCTTTTGATATATTAAAATAATTAATAGCCAGCAAAGTAGCAAAGTAGTAGCTACTCTAAGGAATAAAATTAAAAAGCAGAATCCCAAATTTCCACAGTTAAAAAAAATAGTTTTTGAATGTGAATTGCATGACAGTCCTACCTTGTATAAATTTACAGAACAATGGCTGCTTTTCAGTGAAGTTTAAGGAACTTTCTGCTTAGATTCACTCTATTAGCTGTGCAGTGATACATGCTCTTGGGTTTAAAGAAGCAGGAGTACTTAGGGATGCCAGCATTATCATGAAATTTTGTAGGTGCTTAAACTACATCAAATCCTACAGAAGACTGATTAGCTGAATCCATCCTAGGTAACTTGAAAACTAACATAAACAATTTGTGCTGTGATTAATTATAGACAATTTTTCCTCACAAAGTTTCTATCAGTCATAGTCTCATTTTTATAAAAAATATCAGCTGTGTTATGTGGAAAGAAAATTCTGAAGCCAAAATGTTTAAAAACAAAACAGAATTACATAGGGAAAAGGCAGTCTACTTGGGTTTTACATATTTAATAATATAGTACTTCCCAACATTTATTTATTGATGTATCTCTAGATCTTTTCTTATTGCTGGCAGTGCCAAAAAGTTCAGTTAGAAATAGACAAAACCTGAACAATTGTTTAAACATGCTCTTCCCTGATCTGGATGATTGTTGGGTCACTGGCCATCAGAGAATCTCATCCTGTGACAATTGATCTTAATGGATATTGTATTGGCAGAATTATCTATTGCATTCACCCATGTTTAAGAATTTCTACTTTATAAAACTCCTAAATTATTTTTTCAGATTTAGAAATAAATATGCCAAGACAAGGTATCATTTATTTTTATTATTTGTATTATTTGTATCCTCACCTGAGGACATTTTCATTGATTTTAGGGAGAGGGAAAGGGAGGAGGGAGAGAGAGAAAAACATTAGTGTGAGAGAGAAGTATTGATTGGTTGTCTCTCATGCGAACCCGCAAATTAGCATGTGCTCTAACCAGAAATCAAACCTATGACTTTTAGGTTTATGGGAGGATCCTCCAATCAACTGAGCCACACTGGCCAAGGCAAAAAACAAGATATATCTTTTAGGCAAGTCAAATAATTGCATGGCTAAAATATGTACTTTAAGTGAGATTTACACACATATGATATATAGCTTAAGCCACACACATGTATATATCACTTAAAATATACATTTAACATATACTCTCTATGTAACTGAATGCATACTGAATATATGAATTTGCCTTCAGTCAGGTTTGTTAGAAAAGAGCCTCTGAGACAGAGATACCTTTGCAGAAAGAATACAGCCATACTTCAGAGATATTGTGCATTCAGCTCTGGGTCACCAAAATAAAGCAAGTATCATAATAAAGGGAGTTATACTAATTTTTTGTTTTGCCAGGACATATAAAAGTTATGTTTATACTATACAATAGTCCAACAACTTTCAACGTTTTTCATCTCATGGCACATATAAACTAATTACTAAAATTTTACAGCACACCAAAACTATATGTACTTTTGCCAATCTGACAAAAATAGGTATAATTTTGATTCATTTACATCTGATGGCTATTGTTGTGTTGGCTGTTGTCATTTTTTGACATTCAAAGGGAAAAGAGATCAGTACCCCTGACTAAATAGCTAAGTATTGCGTATTTTTAAAATTCTTACAGTACCAGTTGAAAATTGCTACAATAATAGTCTATTACATGAGTAATAACATTATGTTTAAACAAATTTTAAAGCTTACTTAAAAGTACTTTATTTTTTAAAAAGGTTAATCATCATATGAGCCTTTAGTGATTTATAATCTCTTTCCTGGTGGAGGATCTTACCTCAGTGTTGATGACTGCCGACTGATCAGGGTGGTGGTGCTGAGGACTCAGATAGCTGTAATAGTTTCTTAAAATGAGACAATGATGTTTGCCTCATTAGTTGACTTTCTTTCTGATTTCTCTGCAGCATGCAATGCAGGTTGATATCATTTTACCCATGATAGAACTTTTTAAAAATTGGAGTTGGTCCTCTTAAACTTCACCACCAATTTATTAACTAAATGTGTATAACATTCTATATTCTTTGCTATCATTTCAACAATCTTTATAGCATCTTAAACAGTAAATTCCATCTCAAGAAAGTACTTTCTCTGCTCATCCATAAACAATTCCTCATCCACTCAAGTTTTATTATGAAACTGCAATTTAGTCACATCTTCAGATTTTACTTTTAATTCTAGTTCTCTTGCTATTTCTACTATATCTGCAGTTACTTCCTGCATTAAAATCTTGAACCCCTCAAAGTGACCCATGAGTGTTGGAAACAATTTCTTCCAAACTCCTACTAATTTTGATATTTTGACATCTTCCCATGAATCAGAAAATCCCTTAATGTCATCTAGAATGGTGAATGCTTTCCAGAAAGTTTTAATTTTCCTAGCCCAGGTCCATCAAGGAATTACTATCTATGGCAGCTAGAGCATTACAAAAGGTATGTCTTAAATAAGATTTGAAAGTCAAAATTACTTCTTGATTCATGGGCTACAGAGTGGATACTATATTAGCAGGCATGAGAACAACATTAATCTTGTACATCTCCATTAGAGCTCTTGGGTGACCTGGCGTATTATCAATGAACAGCAATATTTAAAAAAAAAATTTTGGAGCAATAGGTTTCAACAGTGGCTTTAAAATATCAGCAAACCATGTTGTCAACATATGTGCTGTCATCCGGGCTTTGTTGTTTCATTTATAGAGCACAGGCAGGGTAGGTGCAGCATAACTCTTAAGGGCCCTAGGATTATCAGAGTATTAAATGAGCATTGGCTTCAACTTGAAGTCTCTAGCTGCATTAGCCCCTAAGAAGAGGGTCAGCTTGTCCTTTGAAGCTTTCAAGCAAGACATTGCCTTCTCTTTTGTAGCCATGAAGGTCCCAGATGGGATCTCTTCTTATATAAGGATTTTTTTCTACATTAAAAATCTGTTTTTAGTGTAGCCACCTTCACTTATTATCTTAGTTAGGTTTTCTAGATAACTTGCTGCAGCTTCTCCAACAGCACTTGCTGTTTCACCTTACACTTTCATGTTAAGAAGACAATTTCTTTCCTTAAAACTCATGACCAAACCTCTAGTATTAGCAATAACTCGTCCTGAGTTAGTACATCTTTTTGTGTAAGTACCTGGCGAGGTTACTAGACATTTTTCACTGAGGATCTTGATTCCCTGGTCACCATGCCCTTCTCAAGCCATTACTGATGTGCTTATTTGTTTAACACCAATATTGGACAGCAGAATACTAAGAGATGACTCAGTGGATCAACTTGGTATCAAACATATTCTTTATGGCTTCACTGTAAAACAGTCCTATCTCCAGCTGATTATATGGGCCAGTAACTTGTGCCAGGATGGTGACCCCTCTTATCTACAGTTTCCTGACATAGACAGCTTAAAGTAATGAGTCACGGCTATGGTTTAAAGATTAATGAGACTCTTGCTGTGTCACTTAATAAAAGCTTTCTCCTTTTCTGAGAACTAGGACTTCTAAACAAGGAGAGCTCATGGAAGTGTTAGCTCACAGAAGGGAAATACAGATTCCCCAAGTGTATCACTGAATATGATGGTAGTAAATGGGGTTGCTCTTTGATTCTTGAGCCTGTGTATTCTATAGGAAACAAAAGCTTCATACAATAATGGTAATTGATTTAGGATGTATACTGCATGTTGGAAGACAGTACACCTTCTTGCTGGATATTACCTCTCCAAGACTCAGCTGCCCCATACAAAGGACATTCTCTCATTCTAGTAAGCTGGCATATTTAAGTGGTATAAAATGCAATATGATCACAGAATCCCAGGCAATGTTACCACTGTTACATCTTCATGTCTGTAAATTGTGATCTGGTCCCATGAGTGGTTAGGTAGGATCCTGTGTTAAGAATGAAACATTCTAAAATGCTTTTTGATAAGGCTGCTGCTGGCTGAGGTCAGCAAAAACATCCATACAAACAATACATGTCAAATTGAATCAAAACTATACACTGTCACTCTCAGGGTAATAAAGGCCTAATGTACTCAACTTGCTACCAAGGAAATGGTTGGCAATCATAAAAGACATTGCTTTATCAAGAGGTAAGTGTTTGCCTCTGTTGCTGCCAGGTAGAATATTCAGTAGTGGCAGTGGATATACGAATTTTTACAAAGATCACCTGTGATTCGAGCTTATGAATAGCCTCCATTGTTAACCATTATGACTTTTTTTTTGATGAGCCTGTTGTGCCAGCTAAAGATGGCCAATGACAGAAGCTGGTTGATATCAGCTCTCTGCATTACTCTGCTTCACTGTTTTGTGATTTATCTGCTGTGGATACTTTTTGGAGGTCATTAATATACAATAGAAGTATTATCACACCTCATTCCACTCTCATAGGTCCATCAAAATATTTTAACAGATCTGCTCTTTCCATACAAAGTGGTTGACCCAGTATACCACCTAAAGCAAAGTTCTAACCCCCTGGGAAGAGTTTCCCTTATTCTTGTTTATCAGGGAAATTCTAGAGTGGGGTTCTTGTGAAGTAGCAGCCTAATTTTTAACTTGTGTGTATATACTGAGCTGACCCAAGGAGAAAGTAGCTCAGCCTTTTTTCTCCTCTATCTGTTCATAAGTGACACTCTATGTAGCCAGGTAAGAAGTGAGAAAGAAGCACTGGTAGAACACTGACAGGTGTCACGGGGGTCTGGGCACCTGGTTGTACAGCTTACTTGGGCTCTTTGGCCCTGGCCAGGCGTCATCCTGATTGTACCGCTTCTATCTAATGACAGAATCCTGATGAGTCTACCTTATTTTATGAGTGGGAGTTATAGAAATAACAAAATCTAACTTCTGATTAGCAGTTCAGGCCAGATCATCATTGGATGTTGCATATTTAGACATTCTGTTCTTACCAATGCCCCATAGCACACTAGGAGCTACTTTATGAATGGTGTATAATTCTTGACTGCAGAAAACATGGCCTCACTCATAATTCTGAACATTTACTCTACAATTCTATAGAGATTGCTGTAAACCACATAGCATCTTTTCCAGCACTAATATAGCTAATGTCATAGATTCTCCAGGGTTGTGTGACAAGGATCAGGGCCACTTACATCACAGTGTGGGCCTGCTACAGAACCATTTCTTACTTTGAGATTTAGTTGAAGCTGATAGCCTATCAAATAACCTGATAAATGGATTGGAATGGTATTTCCAAGGATGGATTATGACCCAGAACCCAAAGATACCTAGCAGGCACTGTTTCCTTCTGAAGGATGGGGATTGAGAGATGTGATAACTTGTGCTTTACTTTGGAGGGAACGTCCTGGCAAGCTCCAGACCACTGGATCTCTAAAATTTTACTAATATTGTGGGTCACTGAATCTTCATAGTCTTACTCTGGCCCTCTGGATTATGTGTGTCTTACCAAGATATCCACTGTACTAGCCACTTCTTCATCTGAACTGAGGAACATGATCTCACTGATACAGTAAAACCGTACTGTATTTAGTAAAATGTCTACATGGCTCATATCCCTTTGGGCTATGTTATGAAAACAAGTGTAAGAGTTAATTTAGCTTTAGGATAAGACTGCAAATATATACTATTGTCTGTCTAAAATGAATGCAAATTATTTCTGATCTTCTTTCCTAAAAGAAATGGGGAAAAAAAGCACACTAAACTAGATCACTGGACACATGCCATGCATGAATCCATGCTAATTTACTCTAGCAAAAATACCATATCTGGCATAAACTGCAATCAGGACACTACTTGGATGAGTTTTTGATAGTCCAATATCATCCTCTGGGATCTCTGGTTTCAGCAGAAGACAACATAGTCAATAAATGGAATATGAGATGGACTACCCCTAGTACATCTTTTAAGATTTTATGGGTGGCGTTAAATCTGTTATTCCCCCTGGGAAATTATATTATGTTTTCTATGTCTCAGCTGGAAGTGAGAACATTTCAGAGGCTTCAAATTAGACTTCTGACTAGGATAGCTCTCACCCCCAGAGTCAAGGAATCAGTAGAGGTTCAACAACTAGAAAGTATATCCATTCTAATTACACAATTGAAAAGTAGGTAAATGAAAACAGGGTGGATTTGTGGACAGGTAGACACAAAATGAGCCAGTTGTGGATCACAATCCCATTCATTACCTGTCACCTATATGCCCAAATCTAATAGCATAAGGGTATAATGATTCTGTAGAATCTTAGGTATCCTGTGTATAATAATCTTCACAATTTTTTGGAAGTTCACTTTTCCTAGTATATGGTTATTCAAGTAAATGAATATAGGTTTTTTGAAGAAAAAACTGAGAAAATTATTATCATTTTTACTTGCTATGGTATGGTGTTACAGGGCTCTTCCTGGTGACTCAGTTTCCCCTTCAATCAAAGAGTTCTAGTTCTGAAAATTACCTCAGCTTCAGAAATTGAGAAAGAAATTGTGAATTTTTATTATGTAACCACATTCAGACTACTGAGTCTCCATCTGATTTCTTTAATTGTAGTAGACTGGGTAACATCCTTGTTGATTGTCCGTTTATTTTGCTCCAAGAGATGGTATGATCTATTAATTATCAGCATAGCTCTTTATGAGTCCAGAGTGCTGCATGGATTTGAAATAGTTCACTAGGATAATTGTGCCCACATTGCTTATGACAGCTAAGCACTGCCACCTAGCCTCTATTATTTTGAGATCATGGCATCCCCATTTCTATCAGGAAGCCCAATTCTGTAATAGCTTCTCTTGCCATCAACATTTGCCTGCAGAAAACATTCACCTCTCGGCTTCTTATTGATGCTTGTATCTCAGTCATCAGCACATTCTTTAGGGGTGTTTTTGCAGTGTCCTCCAAACTTTTACACAGAATATATTGAGCTGATGATTTTTCTGTACTTAAGTATTCACACATTGTAGTCTTTTGATCCTTTTTTCCTACTATCTGCACAGCAGTTCTGGCATTTATAATTCTTTTAGTGGGAACTGTTGTTTACTCAAGTTTCTGAGGACTACCCTACTAGCAGGAACTCTCTTCTGCTATTCTTGCCAACATGCTAAATCTTATATCATGAGATGATGCTGCCATGTCAATAAACATTTATTCTTCATCTCCATTTGATCTTTCTCTCCATACCCAATATTATTCTATTTTATTCTTCATCCCACTTGATGGAGCTGCCTCAGGATCCAGCTCCAAATATATTCTCCTGACTCCTGCCAGTAAACATTGACCAGCTTGTGCAGTTTGTTTGGAGCACAGTCCCTTTTTTCTCCTACATGCAGCATTCCCATGGCCAAATAATATCTTCCATTGACCTTATGTATTGATCTGAAAGCCCAGAATAGAGGTTAGGGTATATGTATTAACATAAAAGGGAGAAGTTTCTGCATCATCTTTAAGTGAGATGGAAGTGATAGCCTCTAATTGGGACCACTTTTTTTAAGCCTAGAAGATTTAGGAAGAGCTACTATTTTAAGCTTCCTAAAATCATAAACCTAGATGTACTCCACTGCCCAAGTCAGGGTTCCACTTGTTCCGACCATGGTTCAGAAGCTGGCTTTAGGATACTAGCTTCTTTGAAGCTTTGTTATATCTTAAACAAGTTCTAAGCATTATTATCAGCCTTTGTGACCTCTGGCTAGAGAAGATAAAGTCTCTTCTATTCTGCTAAAGAGATCTTCTTCTCACACCGTTACCTCAACTCAGGATTAATCACATTCAGCCTTTCATTCTTTTTCTCCACTCCTGAATAGAACCCAGCAGAAACTGATTTCATTGTCCTTAAAATTATCACTTTCCCTTGAATTCCTCAAAAGTCTGAGGTAGTGAATTTACAATGCATTACTTTCTACTGGTACCTATATATGTTTGCCACCAGTGAAAGTTTTAACACTTTTACTATCACATTCAAGGGATATAAGTGGTCCACCCATCACCAGCAATGGGTTTTTATTGTGTGCCAGCTAGTGGGCTAAACTCTATCTATCTCTATCTCTTATCACTAACATTCTATTTTAGAGTGTACTTTCTCAGACCTTAAAAATATGATTTTTGATGAAAATAATGCATGTAGGAAATTTATCGGGGAGTGGCCTCAGAACCAATTCTTATGGTGGTATAAAAAAAGGTAGTTAAAAGCAGTCAGAGGAATTAAACTGCGATGCATCACTACAAAATCTCTAGATGATACAGAATGAGCTATAGAGTAGTGATTGTCTTTCAGACTGTCCTACTGAGTTGCTCTGCAGAGAACACCAATCAATTACTGGATTAGGGCTTCCTTGGTGAAGAGATTTGACCTTGGGTTAGGTGGCTCTTTCTAGCTAAGGACAATTTTTATGAAAGGGATCTTCAACACTCTCAGGATTTAGGCAGAGTTCCTGCAATTCAGTTTTATCCAAGGACCTCAAGGTTACCATTTCTAATTTTCTAGTCTTTATAGTTCAGGGACAATAAGATCCCTCTCTACATTCATTCAATAGTAAATTTTCATATAAGACTACTTTTATAATATCATAAAAGCATATTACACTATTTTGTTATTGCTGATATTTTATCTGTACTTATTTCTTTTTAAATTTCCTTTAGTTTTAAAGGCTAAGTAGTAAAATTCAAATATCTACAGATAATATAAATTAACAAATGCAAAATGTTCTTTGAAGTAAAGAGCATATAATTTCTATTATTTAATGGAGGTCAAAATTCTTCTTATTTATAAAATAATATAAATCATTATTATATTATTTGTTATTTGAGTATTTGTTTTAAATATATTTAATAACATAAGTAATACGGTATTTTATAAAATATACCTTTTTGTACACAATACCCAAATCTTCATCGTATTTGTATCCCTAGCACCCACCATAATAGACATAAGTGCTCAATAATAGTCTAATAAAGTAATGTAAAGAAAGACTAACCTGTAACAAATACAATCAATGTCAATTTTCATCAAGGTTACTCATACACACCAGTATGGTAATCTAAAAATAATTACTTTTTACCCCATAAATGCAACGGGTACCCTTTTGTAACTAAAATAATATTCTGGTAACTTTGTGTTTGATTAAATATGCCAGGAAATGACAAATTAAAGTCACTTTAACAAAATAAAATGTAATGATAATATCAGCTGCCTTTCTCATACATTAGAGAGACCTGTGATGTTCACTAAATCAAGAAAACATTTGCTTAGTCTACTCTGCACTTAAACCAGGGGACTCTAGTGACATGAAAGAGTTAACCCACATGTGCTGGAACAATTAATCTATGTGCTTATGGTTAATCAGTTATTAACTGCAACTGAAGTCACAGGGAGTAGTTACAAGTTAAAGAATCAATTAATCTTAAAAATAATCACAGCAGAAGCATGTTTTCCACAGAGGTTTATTCCACCGTTTGGTCCAATTTTTCTGTCTTTAATCTTTGAATTAAACCAAATGAATCTGAAAACCCAGATGGCAAAGACATACTAAATATTTTACTGGATGTAGTGTTTTCTTCTGGAAGTTCCAGAAATCTTGATATTCCTATGCAAAAAGAAATCCAAATTTGTTTTCTTAAGGAAAATAACAACTCAAAACATTGAAGGCACTGAAGCTAACAAGCAGATTATTTTTTTACTTGATGGATAAAAACTTAAGTTACTACTATAACTATAGGATGAATGTAACAATAGATAGTGCTCAATAGCCTGAATAAAATTAAGTTGACCTGAAGTTACACAAAAGAAAAACTAATTAATAGTTGACATATCAACAATCAAGAACAAGGGGCTTTATTGTAAACAAAACATCAATGTCAATGCTTTATAGCTCTTTCTGCTGGCAACAACACAAAAGCACAGTTTTCTGAGATAAATCAGTGAGAAATTTTGTGCAAGTGTTGATGACATGATATGTTTTGTATTTTTTCCTGCATAGTGACTTTTGAGCAGTGAGTAATTTTATTGGATATTCCATAAAATAAAACAAACAAAATTAGTACTTACAACCAAATTCTCAAGATGACACATTTATAAGAATGAGGCTCTCTATATGATGTAGATTCTTGCTTGAAATTTCATTCTTACTCATTTATGCACACAAACTAGAATGCATAGTATCTCCTATAATTAAATTATATATATAATCACATTTTTAGCTCTTAAGCCAATATTATTTTGATGATTCTGCATATCATTCTGGGAAAATAGCTTTTGAATGTTCAGTTGGCCTAGAAAAACTATCTCAAGATTTTCCTTTTTCCTTCTACTAAACAACTTTCTATGAAACACTTGAAAAATGATGATAACAAAGGACCTGCTTTTGTGTATGTGTGTGTGTGTATGTGTGTGTATATGCATGTGTATATAGATATATACACACTCCTGCATGCATGCATATACATGCATGGCAGTAATTAATATGTATGTAACATATATTCATTAGATAACATTATTATATTATATAATATATTACATATGCATAAACATCCATTACAATATGTGTATATAATCCATATATAATTATGTATATTATAATTTATAGATAATGTGTATGTAGGATATAAGATTGCATGTATAATATAATATATGCATGAACATATGTAATAATGGGTATGTATGACACATATATAATGTGTACATTATATACATTTTATAAATTTCAGTAGTTTTCTTCTTAAAAGTTGCCTCTGATTAAACTACTATCTTTTATACTCTTATCTCATGTAACCATGTCAACATTATGATATTCTTCTATGTTTTTTTTCAGGCACATATATTCATACACACACACACATAAGTATATACCCTCAAAGTGCATGCACAATAATTTTATCTTTCCATAAAAATTAAACATATAACAATTTTTTTTAAAATTTTGCTACACTCATACAAAATAGCTTGTAGAAATACTCCCGTTACAGCACTAATTCTTTATTTTTTTATAGTTGTACCAGAATCCTGGTCATAAATGTATATAATTTGTTTAACCATTACTCTTTATGGGTGCTGAGCACTTTATTTTTAATCCTGCTTCAATTTTTAATTTTTATTTATTTTTATTTTTAAAAAAGGTGTTGAATTTATTGTGGTGACATTGGTTAGTAAAACTATATAGGTTTCAAGTGTACATCATCTGTATATCATACTGCATGTACTGACTTTATTTTCAGTGTTTTGCCCCCAGTGATAATACCATGCACAGTCTCTGAACACACACAGTACTTTCAAACTGATGGCTTCATTTTGATGGGAGAAATTTTTATAACTGAGAAGCTGGCTTGAAGGTAGTTATAACTGATTTTGCCTGGTTTCTTTCTAGAAAAATATATATCTCACCACAAGCATGTTTCCTACATCTCAAGCATAATAGATATTTTGCTCCTCTAAATTTTTTTGCACTCTGATTGTATAAGTTTGTAGCTCACTGTCAGTTCTAAATGCACTTGTATGGTGACTAATAAATTTGAGTGTTTTTATTTGCTAAATGGCCACCTAGACTTTTGGTTTCTTACATGGACAACTCATATTCTTTGCTTATTTTTCTCTTAGGTTAGTTGTCCTTTCCTTTAAAAACTCTAAAATCTCTTTAAATATTATAGAGTATAGCCTTTTGATGACTATTTTTCTATTAATTTGCTTAAGAGATTTTTTCTTAGACACAATAATTTTTATGTAATGAAATATGATTACCTTTTTGTGCATGGTGTTGATGGTTAAAGTATGGTAAAGTAGATCTAGTTTTCCCCTCAATGTATGTGAAGTCTTTATGATGCCAAAGGTGTCCAACCTGTGACCCATGGGCTGCATGCAGCACAGGATGGTTATGAATGTGGCCCAACACAAAACTGTAAATTTACCTAAAACCTTTTTTTCCCATCAGTTTTCATTAGTATTTGTGTATTTAATGTGTGGCCCAAGACAATTCTTCTTCCAGTGTATCCCAGAGACGCCAAAAGGTTGAACACCCCTCCACCACGAACTGAATTTTGAACAGCACGTATTTTGAAGGTCTAATTTTGTTTTATTTCTCATGTAGAGACAGTAATAGCAACAGCATTTAATATTGCATTCTCTCAGAATGAACTGAGTACTGACTTATCATATATTAAATTCTCACATGTATTCAAATCTACTTCAATTTGGATTCTGTCATATATGAATGTTTTCCTCAATATTTCATGATTTTTTAAAAAATTGAGTGAAATATTTTATTACCATTATTATTTGAAAACTATTAATTTTTGTATACCTAATTGATATCCAATTACTTTCATATTCTTCCAAACATTCTAGAAGTTTTTTTTTTCCCAGAGTCTAAGGGGTTTTTAATGTGTTAGTATTTAATATTTATTTTAAGTATATATTTTATAAATATATTTATATTTTAAAATATTTTATTTTATAATTTTATCAGCATTTTTGAAATTTAGAGCAATAATTTTATTTTGTCTTAGAACCTTCCCTAGAAATCAACAATGGTATAAAAATTCACCTAGAGTTCTCATTTTTTCATCATTATTAGATCTAGAGTGAATATCTAATTCAATTTCATGATCATGAGCAAATATCTCCACTTACTAAATATTGGGTTGGCCAAAAATTTACGTGGTTTTTTACATAAGATAGCTATAGAAGCGCTTAGTTGTCTTTAACTTCATTTGAAAAAAATTTGTTAGATTGCATTGTGACAGCTGTCGTATCAGGGGCCATTTAAAAAGTTATTATGGTTTGAATTGAGATGTGCTGTAAATGTAACATACACACCAGACTTCTTAAGCTTGTACACAAAAAGAATGTAAAATATATCTATTTTTAACACATTGATTACACATTGAAATAACACTTTGGATATACTGGGTTAAATAAATATATGATTAAAATTTAAATAAAATAAAATAAACATCAAAATTAGTGATTTTTGTGTAGCCATTTTAATATTGAGGATAGAAGAAAATAGGCGACATTTTTGGGATATTATGCTTTATTATTTCAAGGAAGGTGAAAATACAACTGAAGTGCAAAAAAATATTTGTACAGTGCATGGAGAAGTTGCTGTGACTGATTAAACATGTCAAAAGTGGTTTGCAAAATTTTGTACTGGAGATTTCTCACTGGACAATGCTCCATGGTCAGGTCGACCAGTTGAAGTTGACAGCGACCAAACTGAGAAATTAATTGAAAATAATTGGCATTCTACCATGCAGGAGATAGCCAACATACTCAAAATATTCAAATCAGTAAAGTTATTGGTGAAAATGGAAAGTGTTTCTTTTTTAAGGAAAAATATGGATTTTTAGCCAGCCCAATATAATTTTGTGTTACAAGTATGTTTTTTAATAAGTTATATTGTTTATACTAAGAAAGTCATTATTCCTAATGTAAACCTAAATCTATGGAAAACAAAATATAATATATAGAATCATGTTTTTTCTTTTTATCTATTACTTAATTTTCAAGAATTGAGACTGAAAATTTACATTTCAATAAGGATTACATTTTTAATGATAAATTCGTGAATTATGTATGAAATTTTCACAAATGTACTTTCCATACAATCACACATTTTATGCATACAACCATTCGTAATTTATTCATGTTATATAAACCAACAACAAAACAAGGACAGGTAACATTCTTGTTTGCAGGTATGCATATGTGCAATGTCAATAAAGAAGTGTTTCAATTCACCAAGCTAATATATAAAGGGGGCTGGTGTATCCAATGTGAAATTGTGTACTTAGATATATTTTTGTTCCTTAACCACTATCAAACATAATGGGAAAATATGGAAAAGCACAAGAAAGGATATTAAAAATAACACCAATAATCTAGATGAAACTTTTAGTAAATTCGAGTATATGTCTTTCCAGTCCAAAAATGAGAGTGCATATAATTTAAAATACATTTCTTGCTTATACTTGTGATCATTTTTATGACATCTTATATTCTTCATTAAAGATTTACTGTTTCTCTTCCTCTCTTAATCATTCATCCAACTAAATTTAATCAGCATCTAATATCTTCCATCCATTACCCTAGGCACTGAGTTTTCAATAGGAAGTGAGAGAGACAGAGAGATGGAAGAGATAAAAGGAGGAAGGAAGGAAGGAAGGAAGGAAGGAAGGAAGGAAGGAAGGAAGGAAGGAAGGAAGGCATTAACTTTATCTTTGTGAAGCTTATATTTTGACGAAATAAACACTAAATAATTAATTACTTAAATATTTAATGTGTTAAAAGTCATCTACTTATAATATGACAAGTGCTAGGAGGAAGGTACAGGATGCTATGAAAACCTGTAAAAAGGGAACACATGCCAGTCTGTAGCATCAGGGAAGTTGTCCCTGAGGAAGATGGTACATATGATGGATTTGGTGAGGATTGGTTGAAGAGAATTTCAGGCGAAGGGTAGAGTATTCAGAGCCCTTGGCATAGACAGAACCCTTGTGAAATACAGGAATTGAATCAAAAGTAGCATGGCTGAAGCAAAGGCAGGGAAATAAGAGAAGTCTTGGGTGAGGCTTGTGGAGTAGGCAAGGCTCAGTGGAAAAGGATCTTGTGGCTATTAGGCAGTGACATGCCTTGAAAGACACCTTTGTAGAGTGTTGTAGAAACAAATCTGACTTTATAAAAGTTGCTGTGGCCTCAATGCCAAGAACATATTGAAAAGTAGCAATGGTGAATGTGGGGAGATAAGGTAAATGACTGTTACAGGTGCTGGGGTGGCTAGCATAGTGTTGACAGAAAGGAAGAAGCATAATTTTATTTAAATGGCTGTACAATGATCCCTGATACAACAGTAGATACAATGAAGTTGTCAGATAAATCACAAAGTTTACAAAGGAAATTATATTCAGTTCATTAGGTATAAATAACATTTCAAAGTTGATTTCATACTATAAACCATCAAATCAATAAACAGTCCGTTGATTGAACTATTTGCCTAATAAAGTTGGACTGTCCTGGCCAATTTGTCCACAGGGGCTCTTGAAATAACAAATATACATATCTTGTCAGCCAACAGAGCTGAGATGAGGCTAACTAAAAAGGAAGGGGACACAATTTTGAGGAATCAAAGAAGGCCTCAAAAACTAGACTTCTTATATCATGGTTCTTTGACTTGGGATCTGTACATACTTGAAAAAATATGTAAATTGCTGTCTCAATCAAGTGTGAGGGCTAACATTTGAACTCCATCCAGATATTTTGGATACTTCCCATCTCCCACTCCCCCCCAAAAAAAAAGAAAGAAAGAAAGAAAGGAAGAAAAGAAAACACTAGATACATTCTCTCCTAGCTTCCTTAGCTTTCTTTGTAGAGAGAGTGTGAATACATGCCATAGATTCACCCAAATGAATGCATCCACCATAAACCTTGAAATGGGAGCTATTGATGCAAAGATGCAAGGACAATGGAGGATCCATTCCAGTAGAGGTAGTGGAGTAGCAACAACAATACTGAGTTTCCTGGGGTATAGGAGCAACTGTGCTTGTGATAGAACCTTACGTTTGACATGAACAACAGCAGGGAACGCTGGGAAATTCAGTGTGCCATGGCTGTTGATGTGGCAACCCTGACCTGACTGCCTTCTGCAGGAGTTGGGTGTACAAACTTACATGTTGTTTAGTTTCATTAGTCTCTGATTATTTTCTACACTTCATTCTGCAGCCTGAAATCAAGTCCATAAGGATTCTTTTTCTGCCCTGGCTGGTGTGGCTCAGTGGAGTGAGTGCCAGCCTGTGAACCAAAGGGTTGTTGGTTCGATTCCAACTCAGGGCACATGCTTGGGGTGTGGGCCAGGACCCCAGTGGGGACATGTGAGAGGCAACCACACATTGATGTTTCTCTCCCTCTCTTCCTCCCTCCTTTCACCTCTCTCTAAAAATAAATAAATAAAATCTTTTAAAAAAATTCTTTCCTTTCTTCTTTCCTTCCTTCCTTCTTTCCTTTCTCTCCCTCCCTCCCTTCCTCCCTTCCTTCCTTCCTTCCCTTCTCTCTCTTTCTTTCTTTCTTTCTTTCTTTCTTTCTTTCTTTCTTTCTTTCTTTCTTTCTTTCTTTCCTTCCTTCCTTCCTTCCTTCCTTCCTTCCTTCCTTCCTTCCTTCCTTCCTTCCCTCTTTCTTTCTCTCTTCCTTCCTTCCTTCCTTCCTTCCTTCCTTCCTTCCTTCCTTCCTTTTTCTCTCCTTCCTTCCTTCCTTCCTTCCTTCCTTTCTCCCCTTACTTCCTCCCTTCCTCCCTCCCTTCCTCCTTTCCTTTTCTTCCTTTCCTTCCTTCCTTCCTTCACCCCTTCCTTCCTCCCTCCCTCCCTTCCTTCTGTCCTTCCTTTCTTCCCTCTTTCCTTCCTTCTTTTCATTACCTTATAATCAGCCAGAGTTGAACTTTCCTGCTTAAAGCAATGATTTATTGAATTAGCAGACTTATAGGCAGTAGCTATAAATCAACTGTATTCCTTCTCACACTGGCCCCTACAGCCTATGTGATAAGCTTTTTTCTGTTGAATTTGGGGCACATTTCACAGCTTTTCCATTTCCCTCTAGCCAATCACAAGAACAATCCCACTTCTGCAATTAAAATGCCCAGTTCAATAATTAAAATGAAACAAAACAAAACAAAAAAACTTGTGATTTCTCTAACTTGGACTTTCTGCATACCCTCCAGCTATGTACTAGTTTAAGCTTGATATCATGAAAGTCTAAGAACAGATGGAGAGTTGGGAATTACTTAGTGCCTCTTTCTCTTGGCCTATTTTGTTTTTTGAATCCTCACTTCTATTCTCACTAGTCAGAGGGGCTAGCCCCTTCGGGATTGTAGAGATGATGATTGAAGGACAGGTAAGGAGAAATGGAGCTTTGTCTTTTGTAGATGAGTATGCAGATCTTAGGGTCAAACTCTTGAAGTTCCCCTCTCTTCACAGGAGGAAAGAAAAAGGCATTACTACTCTCTATCCTCCTGCAGGAATAATAAAGAACTCTAAACAAAGGATTCCTTGTCTTCCATCCCCAGGTCCCAGCCTCAGTTGCTTATAAAACTGAAGTTGGGGTTCTCCAATGCTGGCACAGATGGTCTAGCAGCCCACTTTGACTTAGGTACTTGGCAACTTCTAAATTGATCTCACCCTTCAGGTTTCTGCCAAAATCGATACACAAAGTAGCATTCCTTTACTCTTGCAACTATGGACCCTGACCTTCAGAGCTCCTAATAAACCTTTGATTTAAACCTAACTCTTCATTTATTGACAGGCAGGATAAAAACATACATCTTTGTCCTATTAAGAATAGCATCAGTGGCTAAATGACAACAAAGTTCCATTTCTGTAGGCCAATATACACCTTCTGCTCTAAGTTTCAATTTCTTTGTGTGTGGGTATGTATTTTCATTTTTATCTTTATTGTATTCTTTTTTAATTTTATTTTAATCATTGTTCAAGTACAGTTTTCTCCCTTTTCCTCCCATTCCAGCCCACCCACCCATCCCTCCCCACTTCCCTCCCATTACTACCCTCCCCCTAGTTTTTGTCCATGTGTCCTCTAAATTTGTTCCTGTAAACCCTTCCCATTTTCCCCTGAAACTCCTTCTTCTCAATTTCTTATTTTATAAGCAACCTTGTTCACAATTTCAATCTTTAATTCATTCTCACAAATTTTAAAAAAAGATTTAATAATTACACATGTAGTATATATTTCATCAGTCCAAAAATGTATATGTCTAGATATCTAATTACATATTTTTCTATCTTCTCCAAGGAAATGTGTCATGTATTTTCCTTCCTGTAACAACATTGATTATCTCAGACATCATACAAGTACCAGCAACTTCTGATATTTCTCAAGACATCTTTAGTAACATGTATTTTTGAATGAGTCTTTGAAATAGAATAAAGATAATGCAAAATGAGACACAACCAAGGGGGACCAGTAGGTCTGGTCTAGACAACAAAGCCTGAAAGAACAAAACTTGAAACGAATAATTATTAAAATAAAATATAAAATCAAAAGCAAAAATATGAACCAGTTCAACAAAGACCTAACCTGAAACAAAGAGAACAGTTTATACAGGATTCCAGGGTAGGCCTGATGGTAGGAACAAAATAGCTGGCTTTGTACTTCCCAGTGATTACCAAATGCTCTTCATTGTAATTATTAATTTCAAAATGAATGCACAGGAGCAAACAAGACAATCTGTGTTGGATAGAATATCAGGCATTCTAGCCAAATATCTAGCACATAGGATTCTACTTTCAGATGCCATCTCGTAATGGTCTGGACTCAGCTCTGGGAAAATTGAGGGGAATTAGCAGTACTTTCAAATGTAGATTCTGAACAATTACTACGTGCATGCTCTACTTATGAGGATCCACTTATTACTATGTCTGATGTTGATACCTATTTAACAAGTAACTGTATGAAACCAATTCTAATTAAAGTTGGACAAGATACATTTAACTTGCTGGTTACAGGGAGAACAGGGTAATCACCAAGATCTTTGCTTTGGTCTTCACTAATACTGCAATTATTGCAATGTAAGGCAAGTTACTTAACCTCAACCTCTCTCTGCACCCATGTCTTCTTTTTATATAGGCTCTTTTGTGGGAAGCACCTCTGCATCAGGTGATCATGAAAAGTGGGAAGGACTTTCTGACAGCATAGAGAGGGAGAAGAGCATTGAAGGTTCACCAGGAGGAGACATCAGTAGCAGTGAGCATTCTGCTCACAAGAGACAAAGCAGCAGAGGCCAGTGGGAGCAGAAAGGCAAGAGTAGCCAAATTGAGGGGTTTCTGAGCTGCAGGCAAAGCTCTAATTAAGTCATTCCTCTCTGGGACATTACATTAGAAGGACTAAAACATCTTCTAAACATGCATGTAAGCATCTCAGGCCGTTATTGGAAATATTTGGGATGGTCAATCCTAGAAAAATGTTTTAGATTTGTTACTTAACAAGTAATATATATGAACAAATGGGAATTCAGTCTAAATGAAATTGTTTTTTATTTACACTCAAAACTCTGTAAAACCTGAGAATCTTGTTAGATGAGCTATGGAATGATAGGTTGCCTTTGTAAGGTCCCAAGCAAGGAACTTAATTACATTTCTAGCACTATTGTATCTATTTTTATACTATATTTCAATTAGACAAAATGTACATCTCTACTGCATTTAGCTATGTACATTGTTTATAAATAAATATCTCTACTATTTCTCCATCCTCAACTGACCATTATCAATGCACTAGGTGTCTGGTAGGTCCTGGGAATCTGTACCTCGCCTGATGCTATGAGATTAGGTCTTCAACTCTTTAACAACTGCCTTCCTTCTCTTTAACGACACTTCTCCTTTGATGGGATTTCAGAGAAGTTTTTTTCTCCAACAAAATAATGGGAATTTCTGCAAGAATATCATAAACATCACAGAAATGTGAACAGCTTGGGGTGACTTCACTATGTCAGTTTCCGGTCTCCTGCCACTCTCTTCTTTTATGTACTATGAAGTTGTCTATGGATCTCACTCAAATTTCCAAAACATGTAAGAAAAGGAAGTAAGGGATTAGTGGTCTGCTGTTGAGAATAATAAAAGAATCTAAGATTTGTGACCACAAGAACTCAAATAATTGAATTTGGCCAGATTTATTATTTCTACAGAATGAGATGCTGTCAATTAAAGTGAATGAAAACCACTTATTCATGAATGAGTCAAAATGGCCTGGGAGCTCTCTGTACTAGTGTGTGTGTCTGTGTTTGTGTGTGTATAAATATAATTGATTTCCTAGTAAGAAATCAATAATAGACTCAGCTGTGGGCAGGACTTCAGGAAACAGGAGAAAACCTGAAGTTTAACTTTTATTTCCAATATTGAAAGTAAGGCCTTCCTTAACTTACAAAAAAATAGAGAGCTTTCTTCAGCATATTTATTATTTTCCTTTTTAAAGATATTCTACTACATTGCTGTGGGCTAGAAATTGGCCATGAGTTTGCTTACACAGCCCAGGCAGACACGATGTTTTCAGTTCTGAGAATGAGACCGTAGGTTTGGATGTGTATTCATACACATGTGGGATGTTCCAGGTATGAGAGGGAGGTCCTGTAGTCCACCTACGATGCATATGTTGGGGGTGGGGGGAAATCCCATTAAAAAGCTTAACATTCGACTACAGTGAAACTCCCAGTTAATCTTCAATAACTATTCTACTCCATATAATATTTTATTCTTTTCTTCCCATAATTTGAGTAAAATGCTACCAAATTAATACACAACTCTTTGGATTCTTTTAAGTTGGATATTGCACTCATCTGCTCTAAGCTATTGTTTTTCTTTTGCTTGATCTCTTTTAATCAAAATAGATGGTCTTCTCATTAGGTAATTGATGAAAAATTATTAATTGAAGTTATTACTAAAAAGGATTTTAAAATAACATCATAGTCCATAGTTCAGAATGTAATGCAACTAAATTCTAGCAAAGGAGATAAGCCTAACGAATAATAAATGTTTATAATAATTTTTTATTATTATGATTGACATACAATATTAAATGTGCTTGCTAAATTTTATAGTTTGATATTAAGCTATCAATGAAGTTCAATTTTAAGTAACTGACTTAAACTGAAATTAATTCCTCTAAATTATATTTATATATTAAATTTAAGAAGCTAGAATTTCACAACAAAGTAAGAAAATGCTAGTAAAGCTAATGGAAGAACTTCTCTTCTGCCTTAAAGACAAGATTCGATGAAAGTTAATATATACCTCAAAAGAGCTTCTCTTTGACTGAGACTGATGCACTTAAAGTATTTCAGTCTGTTAAAACTTAGTGATATTTAGACCTGACTGATGTTTATGGATGTAAGTAAAATAAGATGAGACTTAAATACTCCAATTAGTTACAAAATTAACTGATCTGACTTTGGCTCATTCAGAAAAAATATTAAAGGAAAGTTAATTAATTAATTGACTAATTAATTTAAGGGATTCAGGACATTAAAATTCTCCTTCAAATTGAATGTAGTAGGGCAACAGGAAATGATTTTAAAGCTACTGTGCTTTATTTAGGTATTTCAAAATAGGTATACTGAGTATTGAAACTCAGTTTATAAGTTCAACAATATGCCCAAGAATAGCATGACAACTTTAACAACTAGTGTCTTTTCAGAATATTTTCTTATGCTTTGCTCTTAAAACACCCACAGGTATTCAAATAGTTACAGGGCATCTACAATCTTTAAAATACACTTTGTTCTCTCCACTTTCCTATAAATAATAATAAAAAATTCATATTTATCAGTAACCTACAATTTTTCAAAGGATTTACAAATATTATTAACATGGAAATGAACTATTATTTAAATACATGAACAAAAATTTTATTACTAATATTTGAACATAGTACCCTAATTAGAAAAATGTAAACAATATCATTTTAAGAACTGACATATTTAATATTTACTAATAAAACATAATAAGTTGTTCTATTTGAAAATTATAATGAAATGACATAATTAAAATAGACAAACTTTTCTACAGTTTATTAAATCCACATATTTGTATAGCTTTGCTACTCAACTTAGATTCTATTTTGATTAAAGAACTGTAGAATGATTTTTCTGTAAATTAATAATTATAAATTAAATGTATTAAATAAAAAGTCACCCAGAAATTGAAAAAATAAATTATGAATATGTTACAGAACTTCCCTCTCCACTTTTCCATATTCATAATGTTCCAGTCAGGCCAAGACAATATACTGTATTATTAAACACATTAAAATGGTAGATAAATATAATAATACTTCAATTATTCTGCTTTAGGCTGTCAACCACCAGACCAAGTTCTAGCATTCATACAAAAACATAAAGGGCCTTTATTCACAGGGTGCAGAGCCTTTCCTTTTGCCTCTAATCCAATTCCATGCTTTTAGATACAATAATAAATTGCATATTAGTTCGGTTTCAAACCTCTCAGTTAATGAGTGGAAAATAAAGTGGAATAAAGTGGAAGAGAAAAAAGGAAGAAAAAGTGATGAGAAATGATATTTGAAAAAAATGATAATGAAGAAATTATAAACCATAAAAAATAACACTAAATTATTTGCTATCAGTAATAAGAACCTAATATTCACCAGATATTGTGTAGGAATTGACATTTCATCCCATTTTCACAAGAGTGCTTTGAAGTAAGCAGGTGACCTGCCATTTTTCATATGGGAAACTACTCACTTGTAACTTCAGAGCTGTTGAGTGATGGTAAAGATGGCAGAAAATGATTCAAGGCAACTCTATTAAACTTCAAAGCTCTTTCTGCAAGAATTCAAAACTTTGGCTACTTTGTTTAGGGAGAAAAAGCCCTACATACTTCATGCTTCATTAAAACTTTAAAAAACAATTTGCATAATACAGTTGGATACAAAGTTTTCATTTGTTTAAGTTAGCAAATGAATAAAACATTCTATGGTTTCCTATAAAAATTTCTGACAAGTCCAGATAAGATAAATATTTCTATATACTTGTTTCAAAATAAAATTTTGTGCTCTTGATTTTTCACTTTCTAGGTAAAAGGTAATCAAAAGGTTATGATTTTTAAGTGTCATTACCTACAATTTTTTTGCTGTATGATTCATTGAGATTCTTCATATATATATAACTTGAAATACCAAAAGATACAATGTCTGACATATTACATATGGCTCAACATATGTAGCTTTATTTAAATATGTGCATGAAAGTCTAGCCATATACTTCTCATAAGCCATTGGTTTATGATCCTTTACATAGTTAATTACAATAATTAAGAATAATAACAAGTAATTCCTAAATTTTATAAAAATTGATGAGCTTCCTGTACAAAAAAAGCCTCAGAGAATACACCTCCATTAAATCCAGAATTGCAAGATATGCTAAAGTGACTGCTTTAAGAAAAGGAAGAAAAATAGTGAAAGAGAGGGCAACACAGGTACAAAAGGAGTAAAATGGCAATGAATAAGTACCTATAGATAATAACCTTAGTGTAAATGGATTAAATGCTCCAATCAAAAAACATAGGGTACCTGAACAGATAAGAAAACATGACCCACACATATGCTGCCTGCAACAGAACAAAAGACCTACACAGACCAAAAGTGAAGGGTTGGAAAAAATATCCCAAGCAAATGGAAAGGGAAAAAAAAAGTCAGGTAGAAAAACTTATATCTGAGAAAATAAACTTCAAAACAAAGGCCATAAAAAGAGACTCAGAAGGACACGTCATAATACTAAAGGGAAGAATCTATCAAGAAAACATAAATATTGTAAACATATACACCCAACATAAGAACACCTAAATATAGAAGGAAAATCTTGGAGGTCTTCAAGAAATATATATACAGCAACATAATTATAGTAGGGGATTTTAACACCCCACTGTCAACAATGGGTAGATCTTCCAAACAAAATATCAACAAGGATATTGTGGAACTGAATGGTGCATTAGATCAAATGGACTTAACTGATATATATATAATCTTTCATCCCAAAGAAGCAAAATACACATTCTTTTAAAAAGCATATTGAACATTTTCAAAGATAGACCACATGATAGGACATAAAACAAGCTTCAACAAATTCAAGAAAAATGAAATCATATCAAGCATTTCCTCTGAACACAAGGACTTGAACCTAGAAACCAACCTAAAGGAAAACATTAAAAAATATTCAAAGTCATGGAGACTGAATAGTGTGCTATAACACAATGAATGGGTTAATAATGAAATTAAGGAAGAAATCAAGAAGTTTCTGGAAACAAATGAAAATGAACACACAGCAACCCCAAGCCTATGAGACATAGAGAAGGCAGTCTTGAAAAGAAAGTTCATAGCAATACAGTCCTATCTAAAAAAAAGACAGAAATATTTCAAATAAGCAACCTAACCTTACATTTACAAGAACTGGAGGAACAACAAAGACCAGAGCAAGTACAAGGAAGGACATAATCGAGATCAGAGCAGAATTAAATGACATAGAAACTAAAAAAAATAATTCAAAGGATTAATAAATCAAGAAGCTGATTCTTTGAAAAAGTAAAAAAAATCAGCAATCCTTTAACTAGACTCATCATAAAAAAAGAGAGAGGACCCAAATAAATAAAATCAGAAATGAAAGAGGAGAAATTACAACTGTTATAAAAGAAATACAAATGATTGTAAGAAATTACTACAAAGAACTATATGCCATGAATTTGACAACCTGGGTGAAATGGACAAATTTCTAGACAAATATAATATCTCAAAATGGAATCAAGAAGAAACAGACAAATACAGCTAGCGAAACTGAAGCAATTGGTACAATATTCACAAATCAAAAACACTCTTGTTACGCAAATGCCCTGGACCAGGTAGTTTCACAGGAGAATTTTACAAAACATTTAAGGAAGAGCTAACTCCTATCCTTCTCAGACTATTCAAAAAAATCCAAGAAAAGGGAAGACTACCAAACTCTTTTTATGAGGCCAGCATCATCTTAATACCCAAACTGGACAAATACACAACAAAGAAAACTGCAGACAAATTTCACTGATGAACATAGATGCTAAAATCCTCAACAAAATATTGGCAAACCATATATCCAGCAATATATCAAAAAGATCATACACCATGATCAAGTGGGATTCATCCCAGGGATGCAGATGGTACAATATTTGCAAATTAAAACACATAATACATCATACAAACAAAAATAAAGACAAAAATCACATGATCATATCAATAGATACAGAAAAAGCATTTGAAAAGGTACAGCACCCATTTATGGTAAAAACAGTCAGCAAAAGAGGAATAGAGGGAGGATACCTCAATATAATAAAGACCAGATACCAGAAACCTACAGCCAACATCATACTCAATGGGCGAAAATGAAAAGCTTTCCCACCAGGATCAGGAACCAAACAAGGACGTCCACTTTCCATTCAACATGGTATTGGAAGTCCTACCCATAGTGATCAGACAAGAAAAAGAAATAACTGGCATCCAAACTGGAAAAGAGGAGGTAAAACTGCCATTGTTTGCAGATGACATGATAGTGTGTATAGAAAACCCTATAGACTCCACCAAAAAACTATTTGACCTAATAAATCAATCGAAGCAGTGGGGTATAAAGTCAATATTCAAAATCCAAAAGTATTTTTGTACACCAGTGAAATATCAGAAACAGAAATCAGGAATAAAAGGTCCCATTTACTATAGCAACGAGAAAAATAAAGTACCTAGTAATAAACTTAACCAAGGAGGTAAAATACCTGTACTCAGAAAACTACACAACACTGAAGAAAGAAATTAAGGAAGACATGAATAAATGGAACCTTACACCATGTTCCTGGATTGGAAGAATTAACATCATCCAAATGTCCATACTACCAAAAGCAATTTATAGATTCAATGAAATACCTATAAAATACCAATGACATATTTCACAGATATAGAACAAACATTTCAAAAATTTATATGAAACCATAAATGATCCTGAATAGCTGAAGCAGTTTTGATAAAGAAGAACAAAGTAGGAGGGATCATAACACCTGATATCAAACTATATTATAAGGTGACAGTAGTCAAGATAGTATGGTACTGGCATAAGAACAGACACACAGATCAATAGAACAGAATAGCGAGCCCATAAATAAACCCAAGTTTCTATGGTCAATTAATATTTGATAAAGGGGACAGAAACATAAAATGGAGTAAAAACAGCCTCTTCAACAAATGATGTTGGGACATCTGGACAGCTAAGTACAGAAAAATTAAACTCAACCATCAACTTACACCATTCACTAAAATAAATTCAAGATGGATAAAAGACTTAAATATAGGTCATGATGCCATAAAAGTCCCAGAGGAGAACATAGGAAGGAAAATCTCAGATATTCCACACAGCAATATTTTCACCAATATGTCCCCTAGAGAATAAACATAAAAGAAAGAATAAACAAATGGGACTTCATCAAAATAAAAAACTTCTGAACAGCTAAAGGGAACATCAGCAAAATGGAAAGGATACCAATCATATGGGAAAATATATTCACCAGTGATATCTTGGACAAGGGTTTGATCTCCAGAATATATAAAGAACTCACATGGCTCCACTCCAGAAAGACAAACTATCCCCCCAAAAATGGGCAAAGGTTCTGAACAAACACTTCTCCAAGGGGGACATACAGAGGGCTTCAGAGACATATGAAAGGATGCTGAGCATCACTAGCCATCAGAGAGATGCAAATTAAAACCAGAATGAAATACCACTTCACACCTGTCAGAATGGCCATCATAAACAAATCAGCAAACAATAAGGGCTGGTAAGATTGTGGAGAAAAGGGAACCCTAGTACACTGTTGGTAGGAATGCAGACTGGTGCATCCATTGTGGAAAACAGCATTGAATTTCCTCAGAAAACTAAAAATGGAACTGCCTTTTGACACAGCAATACCACTGCTTGGATTATACCCTAAAAATCCTGAAACGATTTAAAAGAACCTATACACCCCAATGATCATAACAGCACAATTTAGAAGAGACAAGTGCTGAAAGCAACCTAAGTGCCCACCAGTAAGTGAATGGATAAAAAAACATGGTACATTTACACAATGGAATAGTATGCAGCCAAAAGAAAGAAGGAGCTCCTACCCTTCTCGACAGCATGGATGGAACTGAAGAGCATTATACTAAGTGAAGTAAGCCAGGTGGTGAAAGACAAATACCATATGATTTCACCTATATGTGGAACCAAATCAACAAAACAAAGGAGCAAGTGAAATATAACCAGAGACATAGAAAGAAAGAACAAACTGACAGTAACCAGAGGGGCAGGGAGAGGGAGATAACAGGGGAACGAAGGGTCATCAAGGAACATATATAAAGGACACATGGACAAAGACCATGGTGTAAAGAATAGAGGAGAGGAGGTGGGATCTGTGGGGTGGGGAAAAGTGATGGCAGGAAAATGGCGACAACTGTATTCAAAAAACAAGAAAAAATATCTAAAAAAATACAAAGTCATTGTCTCTAATAGATTGTGGAGAAATACTAGATATTTAACTAAGGAATATAGAATAAAAGAACTCTAAGTACACCAAAATATATTTACTTTAATAATACCATGGCCCAAAGCATAATGACTATGATATAAATCATTTCTATTTAATACACTAGAAAAAATTTCCTTGGCTTGTGTGGCTCAGTGGATTGAGTAATGGCCTGCAAACCAAAGGATCATAGGTTTGATTCCCGGTCAGGGCACATTCCCAGGTTGTGGGCCAGGTCCCCAGTAGGGGGAGCACGAGAAGCAACCAGACATTGATGTTTCTCTTCCTCTTTCTTCCTATTTCCCCCTCTCTCTAAAAATAAAGAAAATACTAAAAAAAGGAAAAAATAAATAAAAATAATAAATTATATCAAGTAATATCACCTTAATTCCATTGAAATAACTGTGAAATCATTAGGTTTACCTGGAAAAAAATTAATAAGTTACTTCATGTTCTTTACCTGAGTAAAAGATCAGTTTGCGTAAAAGTATTAGTACTTGTCTGAAGTTCTCTTCCAGGGTTCCTTATTGACAAATTATATAGAGCAAAACAGGTGATTTCTGTTATGTTGAAATAATTCTAGTGTCTCAAATAGGCAATAGTAATAATTACAGCAAAACCATAGTAACAATTAAAACTGATAGCCTATTTCTTGATCACTTACATTGGACTAGTAACTTCACAAACACATACATACACATGCATATCAAATCTCCAATACATAATTTTATATATATATAAATAATAATATAATTGGAATTTATCTGCTTACTATTTAATTTTGCACTATTTTAGCACTGTTTATTTTGTTGACTTAAATTCTTCAGCTTCAATATTTCTTAATTAAAATGTGTTAGTGGTCAATATTTCCTGAAAAGCTAATCAAGAAGTCTTTATTCATGCATAATTGCTTTGCAGATAATAGTGAAAAACAATCAAACAGCTGCAAATTAGATGGATGCTAAGATATTTTAGAATGTTTTTTGTCCATGTAGTTAATTAGAATTCAACCCCTGTAATGACAAATTTTATAAATGAATGCAAGTGTAACTTTGGGTTGCTTTATGAAATAGCTATGTGATCCAGATGCAGCTCTTCATTCTCATTTTCTCTCTTTCTCTTTCTGTTTCTATCTCTCAGTACAGGAAACAAATAACAGTATTTGCAAATAATAGTACAGGAGGAAATATTTGCAAACCATAAAATGGGGTCGTTTTTTAAAATACATAAGAAACTCACATGATACAATCGCAAGTAAAACCTAGTAACTCAATTAAAAATAGATAAATGACTTGAATAGTCATTTCTCCAAAGAAGATATACACATTTCAAATATGTATATGAAAAGATGTTCAACATAACTAATAACTAAGGAAATGCAAAACAAAACCACAATATCATTTTACACCTGTTAGTATAGTTATTGTAAAAAATGACAACAAGCGTTAGGAATGTGGAGAAATTCACACCCTTGTACATTGTTAGTGGGAATGTGAAATAGTGGAGCCACTATGGAAAACAATATGGAAATTCCTCCAAAAACTAAAAATACAACTACCACATGATATAGCAAACCTAATTCTGCATATTTATCCAAAATAATCAAAATCAAAAAGTACATCAAAAAGGTATCAGCATTCCAATGTCCATTGCAGCATTATTCACAATAGTCAAAATATTAATACAACTCACATTTCCATCAACAGATAAATGAATAATGAAAATGTGGGGTATACATATTAAGGGATATTATTCAGCCTTAAAAATATGGAAATCTTGCCATATGCAACAACATGGATGAATTTTGAGGACATTATGCTAAGTGAAACAAGTCACTCACAGAAGGGCAAATATTGCATGATTTCACTTACATAACATATCTTAAAATAGTCAAATCATAGAATCAGATAGTAGAAGAGTATTTGTCAGGGACTGATGATAAGGAGAATGGGATAATGTTAATAAAAGAGCATAAAGTCTCAATTATGTAAGATTAATTCATTTTAGAGAACTGCTATACAACATGTCACTACATTAACAATACTTCATTGTACATTTAAAAAGAACATGTTAAATGCTCTTACCACAATAAAATGCCTTTTATTAAGTTTGAAATTCCCCTTGGAACCCTATGTATGAGCTTGTCTACATTGTTGTGTAGTGATGGTTTGCTTCTGGTTTACCTGACCACACAGCTTGACAAAGACACCATGCACATACTTTGATTGGTTCATAATCTGAAGAAAAGTACAACCTATTCAACCAAGAAATAACCCTGGAAGTCTAACCTGGCTGTTTGTCAATCTCTCTCTGTGGTTGCCTCTGACTTGTTTATCCTATGATGTCATATTTTTTCTACTTTTATTAAACTTTTACTTGAATATACACTGGAATCTTGTGATTCCTTTCAATTATGACACCTTGAATAATCAATGCAAGTCTTTATCTGACATCATACAAAATACAGATTCTTATTATTAAAACGCTAAAAATAAAAATAAAAATTTTAAAGTCTCTAGAAAACATTCTCTAGAGAATAATATTTTATTGGACCAGAGTAGATAAAGATATATTTAAACTGAGCACAAGATTCACAAACTATAAATAAATATTTATTAGTATAACAATATGGAAAAAATCATCTGTAAACTCAAGGACAAAAAATGAAGGTCATTACTGAGAAAAGATACTTGCAACACATATAAAATGATTAATGTCAAAAGAATATTAGATGTTTCTTTAAAAAAGAAGAACAAAATTAAGCCTGTAAAATAAATCAGAAGCTGTATGGAAAGCCAATTTATAGCACAAGATGGACTGAATGCTAATAAATATGAGAAAGGTGTGTGTGTCTTCAGTTGTAATGAAAATATCAAGTAAAATTATAAAATACCATTTTAGATCCTTTGAATTGGCAATATTTTATTGGCAAAAATAACAACTACATGTTGACAAATAAATGGACAGACAAACCCTAATGCACTTATTATTAGAATGAAATTTGATATGACCACTTTCAAAAAACATTTTGGCAATATTGAGTCAAGATGCAGATGCACTCTGAAACCAATGAACTCCACATCTAGATATATACATTGAGAATGTGCACACAGAGACAGGTGTACAAATAATCAATTATTTCTTAGTAGAAAATTCCAGAAAAGTTTTGGCATCACTATTTATTCAGTAGAATAATGCACTGCAATATAATGAATGAACTAAATCTGCATGCATTAACTTAAATAATTCTAAAAAATGTATGTAGAAAAAATTAAAAAGTTACCAAAAAGTCCATATAGTTTTGTAATATTTCTATATCTACTAAAATTAAAAAATTCTGTATATGATTAGTGCATGCAAAACATGTAACAGATACATCAAAATATGGATAAGAAACACAAAATTGTTGTCTTATTGATACTCTATGCTATGTTGTAACAATGCAATACATTTTAATGAATTGTTTAGTGTAATTATAATTATTAATTACAAATGTAATTCTATTATTACTAGATATTATATATATATGTATATATATAATATATTTTCAATATGGTGGAATCCAATATGGTGGAACATGGATTATTACAGGAACATAACTATTTTCATTAAAAGTAATTTATTAACTATTGTCAAATAATTGGAAAATAATACATTTTTGATTTCTAACTAATAACAAAAGCTAACATCTATAGGAAGCTTACCATAGGCTAATTACTTTTCTACAAGCTTTATAAGTACTAAGTCACTTAATACTAAGAGAAATCCTAAGAGATATTACTAGCAAGGAAACAGGCCCAGGACATTTAGAAAACTTCTCAAGGTTATATAACTATTAAGTGACTGAGCTGCTTTTTAAATCCAAACAGTCTAGCTCATGTTCTTGCCCATATAGTCTGCTGAATCTCAATGTGCTTTAAACATAAGTTGACTTTTAATTGTCATCGGGAACCCTAGTAACTCAATCCTTCTAAAATTACTTAGAACTTGTAAATCAACAGATGGAAACCATTCCTCTCTAAAAAATATATATCTTCTGGATCACTTCAATTTTCTGTGATTATTATATATTGTTTATGATAATTATTACCACCTTTTTTGTAAATGTGTTGTCTTGTTTTGTTATGAGTTTATAGTCATTTGTTTTATCTCATTCTGGATGTGGCTCTGATTCTACGATTAGGCTGGGCCAATATTCCGACTTATTTCTGTTGCCAATAATGAAGAACTGGAAAGGTTCTATTTACCCATGTTATTATTTTCAATGTAAATAGTTAGCCACAGCTGCTGCAATTTTCCCAATTGTAAGACAGAAAAATGAGGTTGGGAGATAAGGACACAAATACATCTATCAACTCCCTAGGCATTCAGAATAAAGTATTTAAAAAGGCCAAGAAAATAATTTGCTTCCAGGGCATCAAATTTCAATTTCAATAGACATACATTAATTATATCAACACCTAATATATACAATAACTATAACTGCAAGACAGGCTTGTAATTAGTAATTAATAAGTTTATACTTGCATGGGATTTTTCAAAAATGTTCTGTTTACCCCATATAACCCACTGTTAAAGTGAAGAGCAATAAAGTATAAGATAACATAATTTATTATCTAAAAAAGAAGTTCTTTATGTACATTTCAAATAAATAAGAATAGCAGTGAAGCAATTAAATATTGCTTGAGTAAAATATACATACTATTAAAAATATTCTAAGGTATTCCACTTACAATGGTGGCATAGGTAAATATGGTACTTTCACTGTCCCACAAATACATCAAAATTAAAATTAAACTACAAAGCCACCTGAAATCCAGCTGAACAAAAATCCTACAACTAACGATATAAAGAAGCCACACTGAGACTTGCAGAAGGGGTGGAGATGGGGAACTGGCTGGTCTCTTACCCACATGTGGCAGATAAAAATCAAGAGGGGTATCTCAGCTGTGGATGTCCTTTCTGAGAAGAAAGAGTCCCAACCGTACACCAGGTTCCCAAGCCCAGGGTTCCAGTGCTGTAACTTATGGCTCTAAGAACCAGTGAGGAGTGAGACAAAGGGCTTCTGAAATCCCAGGCATTCCGCTTAAAAGGCTGTGCAGAGATTTCCTTGAACTCGATCAATCTGAGTTGCAGTGCTGGGATTACAGTTTAAAAGGCACCAGGGTCATAGTGGAAAAACTGAAATACCTGTCATCAGGACAAGAACTTCGGGGTGCAGTTTTCTCCCAGACAGAAGTGCTGGCAGAGACCATTGTTCCTTTGCTGAACTCACCCCCACCCAAAGGTGGCAGGTGAGCATCTTATCTGAAACACCATCAAACTGACTCACTGTTCAACCCATCCTAGTGATTCCCTGAGACCCTGACCCATCCAACTTGCTGGCCCACCCAAGCTGTATCCAGTGGCTTTTCCATATAAAAAAACTGCCTTGGCCCATGCTTCAGACTTTCCTAAAACCTTGGAAACAAGCATCATCTGGCCTCAGTGTGCTTCACACTTCTTATTAAGTGTCCTCAGGCCCTGCACTAGTGGTAGCTGTCCTGTTCATAGCTTCACCTCTCCTGGGAACCTTCCAGCCCAGCACAAGTAGCAGCCAACTGCAGATAGCTTTGTAGCCTATGCCAGGTAGCCCCAGTTAGTACATAGGCAGTGACTGGCCTTGACTTGCACCTCCTGGAAGGGCCCAGACCCAGTGTATTCATTGAACAGCTTCAAAGCACTTCAAAGCACCACCTACCACCTCCACAAGCATCCAAGAGGCAGACTCAGTGGGCACTAGAGACTTGCTGAAGTAAGTCTTGCTCTGTGGGGTCAGGCCCTGTACAGTTGATCCTTCAGAGTGGTCATAACCAGTCCTCACAGCTGATGGTCCTGGGGATAAATCCCTTCCATTGATGTGCCAATAACAATAAAGGCTTAACTGCAATAGCAGGGTACACACAGCACAACTGGGGAGTATACCTGGAGTGCACAGCTTATGTGATGGGGAAGACTGTGCCACTGAACCCTACAGAACACCTACTGCATTAGGCCACTCTACCAAGCTCAGGAGACATAGCAGCTCTATCTAACACAGAGAAACAGTCATAGGGTTATAATGATGCTCAATGAACTTAGGGAAAGAGTTGATGAATTTAATAAGAACATCAACAAATGAACAGGAAACATAAAAGTAGAGTCAATAAACATTACGAAAGAACCAGTCAGAAATGAAGAAAACAATAACTAAAATGAAGAATACATTACTGGGTATCAACAGTGAAGTAGATGAGACAGAGGATCAAATTAGAGATATGGAAGATAAGGATGCAGAAAAGACCCAACATGACAGCAAACATTTTTTAAAATCAAAGAGAGAGAGAGAAGTGTAAAATGCCTCTGGCACAACTTTACTCAGATCAACATTTGCATTATGTGGGTCCCAGAAGGAGAAGAGAGAGAGCAAGGAATTGAAAACCAATGTAAAAAAATAATAATGGAAAACTTCCCTAACTTGGTGAAGGAAATAGACATACAAGTCCAGGAAACACAGAGTTTCAAACATAATGAATCCAAAGAGGCCCACACCAAGACATATTATAATTAAAATTAAAAAAGTTTAAGACAAAGAGCCCAGGCTGGTGTGGCTCAGTGGATTGAGTGTCAGCCTGTGAAACAAAGGGTCACCAGTTCGATTCCCAGTCAGGGCACATGCCTAGGTTGTGGGCCAGGTCTCCAGTAGAGGAGGTGTAACAGGCAACCACACACTGATGCTTCTCTCTCTCTCTTTCTCCCTCACTTCTCCTTTCTCTAGAAATAAATAAAATCTTTTTATTTAAAGTTTAAGAGAAAGATAGAATCTTAAAAGCAGCAAGAGAAAAGCAGTTAGTTACCTACAAGGGAGCTCCCATAAGACTGTCAGTTGATTTCTCATGAGAAATTTTATAGGCCAGGAGGGATTGGCAAGAAATATGTAAAGTGAAGAAAAGCAAGGACTTACAACCAAGATTACTCTACCTAGCAAAACTATGATTTAGATCAAAGGACAGATAAAGCCCTTTCCAGACAAGAAAAATCACCACCAAACCAGTATTACATAAAATATTTAAGGGTTTTCTTTAAGAAAAAGAAAAAAAATTAAAAAATGAACAACAAAATGGTAATAAATACATATCCACAAATAATAAAATTTAAAAATATGGACAAGCAGAACAAAAACAGACTCATAGATACAGAGAAATTTTGAGAGTTGCCAGATGTAGGTGGGTTAGAGAGAATGTGTGAATTGGTGAAGGGATTAAGAAGTACAGAATGGTACTTACAAAACAGTCATAGGGATTTAAACTACAGCAAAAGGAATATACTCAATAATAATTCAAGTATGTATGGTGTCTTGTGCACAAGATTTATCGGAATGATCATTTAGTAATTTATACAAATACCCAATCACTGGGTTGTATGCCTGAAACTGATACAATATTGTATGTCAATTGTAATTGAAAAATAAAAAAATAAAGTAAAAAAAATTCTACATTAAATTTCAGACTTGCGAGATGAATCCATGTTAATACATGACTTTAGTTCATTCATTTTCACTGTGTATAATATTTAATTTGGTGAATATATCACAATTTATATATTAGTTTATTATTAATGAATATATTAATGCTCTCATTTCTTATTTTGCTATTATAAACATAGATCTTTCCAAGAACTTTTAACATATTCTTGGGAGCATATGGATACATAAAGTAGGGGTACCATTTATATAAACTTTTAAAAGAAGCGAAATATTATATTGTTAATTAATGCACATATGTAATAAAATTATAAATACATGTATTGAGAGAAAAAACAAAGTCAGAAAACCAATTATCCTTAGGAAAGAATAGATACCTTGGCAATTTTAACTACACTGGCCTTGCTTTGTTACTGAAAAAAGATGTTAATGTATGTGTCTTTGTTCTATTAGTTCTACAGTTTCATTCTCCCAAACACTTCAACAAATGATAAAAAAGTGATCCATTTAGGTAAAAATAATCTAAAAGGAAAAATAGTTTTCCTATTTGAGAAAATGACATGTAAAAATGACAGTTTACATTCAGTGAAGCCATTAACTATATGTCACCATGTATGGATGTAGCTTTTAAATGATCCCCAGGGATTCCCTCCTTTTGTGTGCATGTCCTTGTGTGAGCTTCTCCCTTTGAGTGTGGGCTGGACCTCCTGACTCACAATTAAGAGACTAGAGACAAATTCATAGGATTTTACCTCCAAAATTATGCCACAAAGATCTTGTGGGTTTTGGTGGGGTGCAGCTCACCCCTACTCTCTTGCTCGCTTGCTTTCTCTGGTTATCATGTTGGGAGCTGCCACATGTCAAGGAATTTACTTCTCTGGGGACAGCCAGTGAGGACAGGAAGCCTGCCCTCCTGTCCTCACTGAGCAAGCTTGAAAGTGAATTTTCTTCCCCATTCATTCCTGGAAGACCGTAGCTGCCTGGCTGAGAAGTTGACCACAGCCTCGTAAGAGACCCAGAAATGAAGACCTGGATAAGCCATGATGGATTCCTGACATACGTAAACTGTGAGATAACAAATCTTGTTATTTTAAGTCACTGAGTTTGTGGTAATTTATTATATAGTAATAAATAACACTCTTTTCAGGAAAAGAACATAAACTGAACTACATAAAACATTCCTAGTAGTAAAGTTAAAAAGAATAAAAATGAAATATTTTAATATATTAAAAACTATGACTTGAGATGATTAATTTCTAACACGACAGAGAAAGAAGATCAACAGATCCTCAAATCCTCCAAAAATTGACCTAGGATATACAAAAAACTGAGAAACATTTATTCACAAAAATTGTTGGACTTCAGGAAAGAACAGCACAAATCTGTGATGTTTATGCCTGAGGCCACTCCTCTATCATAGCACAACCAGACTTTGTCTTCAAGGTAGTCTAAGCAAGCTGTAGGAACAAGTTTTGCTGCTGTTGCTGCTGCTGCTAAAAATAACTCACTTGATTCAGGTGTTTTCAGTTAAAGGAAAACAGAAGGGCTACCACTCTGGTATCCTGAGTTTACAACCCTGGTCTCACTTCTTTCTGTAGCATATACACTCTCTTTCTCTCTCTCTCTCACACACACATACACATACACATACACACACACACTCACTTTTATCAACCACCGATTATTGTTTGCTGCTACTGGAACCCTTCAAGGTACAGAGACAGTGTAACTCAATTGTGTTTCTCCTTTGTGAAACTATTCATCCCAGGATTACTTGACAACCCATGCACATGAACTAAGGGAGGGATTACTAGAGGAAATGGTGGTACTGGGTGGAGAGGGCAAAGAGTGGAAATTGGGACAACTGTAATAGCATAATCAATAAAATATATTTTTAAAAAAGAATTAAATGTGTATGCATTATTCTAAATAAATGCATGAAGGTTATTGCTCTGGAGCCATGGAATATAGTTGGCTCACCAAAACCAGAAGATACAGGCAAAAGATATTATATCTGGCAACCACTGCTGCTGATATTGAGCCAGCTGTCATTCCCATTCTTACTAGTTTAACATGGAGATAGTCTGAATCCTCCAGTTTTCTTCCTCTCAATCACCTTAATAGGTATGTGTAATAACAAGCATACCAGCACTGATTTGCAGGTTTTATGGTGACTGAAAACATGTCTGTACCAATAGGCAAACAGACATTTAACTTTAAGGCCAGAATTGTTTCCTAAATCATAAAAATAGCTACTGGATTTCAGTTTATACTTAAATCCTTGATGTGAGCTCAGATACATGTTTTTGAAGAGTATGAACTTCAGCATCCAATCACTATGTCAGGTAGGAGATGGAATTAATATGTCTGAAATCATTCTGACGATCTTTCTCAGTGATATGCTGATAGTTAACACCTTGGAAGTACCTCAGTGTAGCAAGAAAAAGAAATAATGAGGCTGTGCTCTAACACCCCAGCAAAATGTCACTGTTTCAATTACTTCTCCAGAATTTCACTTGTCTGCCAAGTCCCATCGTTTCCCTCATTTATCTGTCACTTTTGCAGCAGGGTAATGGCAGCATCTTACAAAATGTTGATGTTTCTGGCTTCCGTATTTACTCAGCAAATAGGCCATGATAAATTCAAATCAGCTTGACCTGTCACAACAACCAAAATGAGGCTAAAGTTGGTTTCGTGCAAATTGAAATGCATATCATCTTCTTTTTGTTTCCATGTAATGTCTGGAAATGGCCACTTTGCTGATCTAGGTCTTGGAACCTAATGACCCTTTGCAACGTTGCTGTGGTAAAATAGCATGAATGTGTAACAAGTCTCTCTGACAGCAAAATATACAGCCTCCCAGGACAGTGAGCCAGGCTGAAATCAATTACATGGCAGGGAGAGCCTGCCTGTCCTCTTGGCTAAAATATGGGGCAGTCAAGACATTAACACACATGCTTCCAAGGCATGCGTCCTTTGGAAATTTTCTCATACTCCCTGGTGGAAATATAGAAACATCAGCAAATTCAATAAATTGCTTCTCAGATCAACTTTAATGTAAGGCCAAAGTTCTCAGAAATGATGAAATCCTTAAAACATTATCTATGTAAAAATGCATCTCTATGAGACTGCACTATCTGTAGGATATTACGTAACAGTCATGTAATATACAGAAGATCACGATGGCATATAAGCTTCTGAGTATTTCTCTTCCCTGTTCTTTCAGTAAAATAAACTTTATCACCAGAAATCTTCCCAGTGCAGGGAGGGAAATGGCTCAGTACAGAACTATCTAAATCAATGCCCTCTTCACTCCCACAGTAGAATCCAACTACGACTCGACTGGAGTACTGCAGTGGAAAGTCCAGTGCGGGAGGCTGGTGTATGAGCTGGAGTTCTCAATCTTCCTACCGCTTTATTTGAAACAATGTGGTTAGGAGGCAGTTAATGTAGTTTTCTCCTCTTTATAAGCTCAGATTTTCAGGAGGTAATTATTCACTCAACTATTTCAAAATGCCTCAGGTTGAGACTTGTCTTACAAGCTGTTATATTAGCTTTATGGAAAGTGAATAGTTTTTCAACTGAAATGGTAAAAAATTTTTAGGCTAGAAAATATTTGTAAGATCTGAATTTAGCTAATGTTACAATATATTTTCATATATGTATACATACATAATGCATATACAGAGATGCATATCTGTGCATGTGTTTCCCCTTTAGGACTAAAATTCTATACATACTAGCACTTCTTAAATTTGAAAACAATGTGATGACCTTAGAAACCTACCGTAATGTTATTTATTGTGTTTATTTTATGAATGTTTTAAAACATATTCTTTACAGACCTCCCCCAAAATAAACTAATATCAACAATGTGTTAACTGCTGGGCAAAGGGGGTTGGGGGAAGGTGGAGGAGCACATGGGGGCTAAAGGGTGATGGACAGAGACTTGACTTGGGGTGATGAACACACAATACAGTGGACAATGATGTGTTGCATAATTGCGTACAATTTTGTTAACCAGTGTCCCCACAATAAATTCAATAAAAAGAACAAAGTACCTTTCTCTATAAAACATTAATTTGTGAATTCTAAAAATAAAGATTGAGAAAACACTAGAAATTTTATCAGCAATTCTTTATTATAGTGTCCACTAATATAAAAGGTTGTATTAAAGCCATCTTTATCTTTTCAAAAGTTTCAATTGTCACATCCATAGCTTGACACCTTCATTTGATTAGGATGTCTCTATTACCTGCTTTTACTTCACCCAAAACTCTTACTAAAAATGATTCCATGTCCATAAAAACAACAGGCTTCCATATTAAGAATAATAAATGCTTTCTAAATATTTCCACTAATAATGGGTCTCTACTGTCTACCTGTTTTTTTTATCTGTTGGCCAATCTTTGTAAAGAGTGAATATGCCATGATTGAATGGTAAATATGATATACTGCAGTCAGAAAATACTTAGTAATATCACAAATTCATTTTATTTTCCTTCTTAAATTCAGAAGACAGTACAATGAAACCACCTGTGGAGCACACAGTGAGTGATGAAGAAGGCAGAGAAACCTAGATGTTAATTAAAGATGCAGAAGAGTACATTCATGTAAATAAAAAAGCCACCCAGATAATGAGTGACTGCATGTATCTTACGGAGCATACTGAAGAAAGCAATCACCTTAGTTATGCAGCTAATATGATCACTTCACTTAAAATCTGGACTGTGCACAAACACAGACATTGACAAATTTCTGCAATTAGTTGTTGATAATAAAGCAAGGCAATGACAACACCAGTGCAGGTAAGTGTGAGATGCACCAAGAGAAAGTTTTGACAGACTGGCAGAGGAACATTTACTTTGTTAATTCTCTGGAAAAGGGTACAGACATTAATAAGAGATCTCCAGTATATAGTATTTAGAATTAATTGTATAAAACTACACTATGTTGAATTTAGCTATAACAACTGATTGTAAATTATTATTACTTCACAGGATGTGTTCAATCATTCTGTTAGCTATTACATGTTCTGTGTCAGTTGAAAAAAAAATTATGACTCAGCCCCATATGTCCTAGAGTAAGCGATCTTAATTAACCGTGTTACTACATATACTTCATTATTCTAATGTCTTTTGATTGTCCTGGGAGCTTTTGGAAGATACAGAATATGTCTCATGTTCACTTTTGTCTGTCAATACACAGGGTAAAATGGGAAAGTGGTGGTAGCATGCAGAATGCTGCTAATGAGTGCTTGTGAAACAATGAATGACGGGATGATTTAACATGCCTAGTCTGTATTCACAGCACACCTAGACTTCAGAGAATGACACAACTACATGCCTTTTTTGGATATCTCTTTGTGACCTGAAAACAGCATTCTAATAGTTTGTCACTTGTACTTTTTAAATAAAATTACATGAAACATAAAATAGGAGACAGTAAAGAAATAGGTTTCTAAACAGTAGACTTCCAATAATTTTGTTTTGGGGTATATTTATCAATGGTTATTTCAATTAGACTCACTTAGATGAAATACTTTGCTCATTAGCCAGTAACATGATGGGAATAACAAATTTTTAAAGCCTCTTCAGAATAAGTAACTTAATAATCACTTGCCCAGAAAACTGTACCTCAAAGTGATATAGAAAAATTTCCAAGACATTTCCCATAATTTTATTTTCATTTTAATATATTGTATTCTGGACAGCAAAACTACATTCTTCTCATAGAGCTTAAGATTAACTGAAGGAGAATGACTAGATACAGCAACACTGTTTTTACAAATTTGAGGTGCTAGACTGATTTAATAAAATAATAATATTCAGATGGTGAAGGCAAGTTCATTCAGAAGAATGTGGATTTTCCTAACTCCTTGACTGAATAATCAATGATAAAGACTTCTACAAAAATGTCTTCAAAGTAGTTTCATATATTTATACATAAAACATAAAATTTAATTATCAGTTGGTTTTTGATGAGGAATTTTAGTTAATTCACCCAATTTGATATATTTTTGCCTTCTTACAGTATTCAAGGAAGAAAGTTATTTTGCCTTTAAAAGAAACATTTATCTTAGGATGATTCCTTGGCCTAAGAGGGAGTACTAAAGAGTTTGCATTCAACTAGGTTATTGGGCCCCTGGGGCACTCCCGAGGAAGCACAGTTTCAAGATAAGCCCTTGGGTCTGATAAAGTAAAGCAATCAGCTCATAATAAACTAAAACCAACCAACCAACCCAACCAACCAACCAACCAACCAACCAACCAACAAAAAGACACTATAGTGTTGAACTGAAAATTCATATAAAGGCAGATAAAGATATTAAGCTATCCTAAAATTGCAATTAGCTAATAAGATGGGTCTCTCCCTCTCCTCCCAACCTTACTGTTGCTTGTTTTTGAAAGACCAGAACCTCAGCTTAAAGACAGTTTATGAGTTGCCCACAGCCATTTAGCTACTAAACAGAGACAGAAACAAAGGCATCATTAGAGTTTTCTATTACAAAGTATCACTTGCTTACTTATTTTATGTATTCTGAATTGATGTAAAACATAAATTCCAACTTGTTTTGTGCATTAAAGTACAGTCCCCTCATTTCAGCACAAACTTCAGCATATTGGTTAAAGATAGCACACATTTCACTTAAAACCAATGGTGTGAAAATTTTCATTCTTTCAACCTTATATTGTTTTCATCATACTTTACTTATATTTTGAATTCTAGTGTTTGTATTTAATTCTTTGAATTTCCATCAATATTGTCAATAGTTTTTATATTTATTGATCTACAAAGAAAATCATCCTTTTTCAATAAAAGTGTGGCTTAACAATCCAAAAATAATAATATTGCAATTTAACTATGAAATAGAGAAAATATTCTTATGTCCCCTAGGAACACTCTGAAACCCTTAAATTAATTTTAAAATGTTGGCTTTGAAAATACTTATTATTCAAATGTGAACACATTAAAGCTCCAAATTTGCACTATATCTCACTGAAGGATGTTCCTGATGAAAATGATAAATAATTAGACAGACTTACATCTACAAAGTTTTACCATTCTCATATTAAGATTTCATTTGATATTCAGATCAGGAAATAAACTGTTGATTAAAAAAATAAAAAGCTTCCAAGGACAGTTAAGCGCAAAGAGTTCACTGGCTTTTGCTATGCATCTTGGATAGGAATTTAAAACACTATTGCAGCAAGGATTCAAAGGTTGCTTCAGTCTGTAACTGGCAATTGGAAGTCAGGAAGGCAGATAAAAACTAAGTAAATTGCACATTCTTTTCAATCTGTGGATTGCATGTTATGTGTCTGAGACCTGCAGCAAAGAGCAAGAGACAATCGTCCAGAGACTATGCCTGGTTAAGGAAAATAATGAATTAAAAACTGCAGTTACAATAAAGTTCAAATGTATACAAATTTCACAAAGTTTGCAAATTATGATTTTTTGAGCATTCTAATATCAAGACTAATTTTAATTTAGTGATAGTTTCTTATACATCCTATATTGGACATTGCTGGTATTTAGACTTCATAATTATGCATAGAAAGTTACATATAATTTTATGTACTTGCGAAACTATATTTAGTTACAACATAGTTTATGACAAAAGTCAAGTATTTTGCTTATAAGAAAATTTTCAAAATAAGATTTTCATATAATGATTTTTGAATTATTTAATTTCTAAAAATATTATATTTATAAAAATGTGTTTTATACTTTTGGTTAATCTTTTTTCAGGAAGAACTGAACCAGAATACCTTAAAATAAGAAATGTAATAAGTAGTTGTAGTAGTAATGTTATAATGATAGTAGAAACAGAAATAGCAATAGCAGTAGTAGTAGACCTTTTCTTAACCTACTCAACCTACACACAGTCCTGACTACCTTAGTACAATATGGTAGCAATGGATTGCTTACTATATTCTTCACTTACATCAAGACTTCATTTTATGATCTTAAGAGGAAAGACTTTAGTTTATGCCCATTGAGTGTGATGTTGGTCATAGGTCTCTCTCATACATGGCTTTTATTGTGTTGAGACGTGCTCCCTCTATTCCCACTTTGCTGAGTATTTTTACCATAAATGGGTGCTGTACTTTATCAAATGCTTTTTCATCATCAATTGATATGAGCAGATGATTTTGACTTTCATTTTGTTTATGTGGTATATTACATTTATTGATTTGTGAATATTGTATCATCCCTGCATCCCTGGGATGAATCACACTTGATCATGATGTATGATCTTTTTAATGTATTGCTGGATCTGGATTGCCAATGTTTTGCTAAGGATTTTAGCATCTGTGTTCATTAGAAACATTGGCCCATAGTTTTATTTCTTTGTTGTGTCTTTATCTGATTTTGGAATTAGGCTAATACTGGCCGCATAAAAAGAGTTTCTGAGTCTTCCCTTTTCTTGAAATTTTGGAATAATTTGATAAGGATGAGTTAGTTTTTTAAATGTTTGGTGAAATTCACTTGTGAACCTGTTCAGTCAGAATCCTAAAACACCAATTCAAAAGAACCTATGCACCACAAGGTTCACAGCAGTATTGTGTGTGGTATGCACCACAGCCAAGTGGTGGGAAAAGCCTAAGTACCCATCAGAAAATGAGTGGATCAAAAAACTGTGGTACATTTACACAATGGAATACTACACAGAAGAAAGAAAGAAGGAAATCCTACTCTTCACTACTTTTCGTGACAGCATGGATGGAACTGGATGATCTTATGCTAAATGCAATAAACCAGTCAATGAAAGACAAATACCATGTGATCTCACCTATAAGAGAGACCTAATAAACAAAAACAAACTAATGAGCACAACAGAATCACAGGGATGGAAACGTGGAACAGTCTGACAGTGACCAGATGGGAGAGGGAAGGGGAATAATGGTGGAATGAAGGGGAAGGGACTAGTGAGAGAACATTTATGAATGATCTATGGACATGGACAACAGAGTGGAGATTGACTGTGGGAGCAGGGGCTGGACTGAGTGGAGGAGGGCAAAGGGGAAAAAATGGAACAGCTGTAATGGAACAATAAAATATTTTTTAAAAGAGCGATTTTCATTTTCTATTTTAATTAATTAATTAACTAATTAATTAATTTTTAGGGATGGAGAAAGTGAGGGATAGAAACATCAATCAGTTGCCTCTTACCTGTATCCTGACCAGGGACCAAACCCACAACCCAGGCATGTGCTCTGACCAAAATTGAGCCAGTGACCTTTAGCTTTGCAAGACAATTTCCAACCAACTGAACCACACCGATCAGGGTTTATTTACTTATTTAATCCTCACAGGATCCCTGAGATAAAGGAATCATTACAGGCTTCCCTCACTATCTGAAGGTAGAGGGTTCCAGTGAAATCTTTGGTAAGTCAAAATGGCATAAAGCAAAGGGTATCCCATGCTTTCCAAAAGTTCATGTTAGGCCACTTGCTTTTACAAATGACCTATGTTACTACCTATTTTCACTAACCAGATGAAATCCCAAGAAGGTTTTGGCTTTTATGAAATAAGCCAATGCTGTACCAATGTAGGTCTTTCATAAAAGCAAAGTTGCTTATCACAAATGTTCAGAAAATGAGTGAAACCTGTATTCCCATTTATTACATGAGAGAATGGATGCTCAGAGGTTTTAAATATTTTATTTAAGATAAACAATTTCTAAATGTTGGAGCCACAAATCTGAAACATACCATCTGCTTTCTAAGCTTATACTTTATGCAAGTACTTACAGTGCACAATAATTTTAGATAACATGTCATATAAGATATATAATGTATAAGCAAATAAATCGTATATAATGGCATAACCTTAAAAAGCTAGAAACTAAGTATAGTGGAGTTAATAAGACCTTTATACTTAAAAAACACTTTTCATTACTTAAAAGCATCCTCTTAACTTTGGTTTCATGTATCATAATGCACAACTTTGGCATTTTTATAATGCATATTTATAAGGGTTTAACACTGTTAAGGACTAAATTTGCATGTTTCCCCAGGGCCACCTCCAATTTTTAAGTTAAAATCCTAACCTCCAAAGTGATGATATTTGGAGGTTTTTTAAGTTTTTTTTTTTCCTTTTGAGGGTGATTAAAGATGTTTTAGCCCAATCTATACATTTAGAAAAAAGAAGAACTGAGACTCAGAGAAATTGTCTTTTTATTGAATTCATAATTTAGCAAGTCTCGGGGCTAGCAGCAGAAGAAATAGAGCCATGATTACTCAGTCTTAGCTCAGCATTTCAGCTACTACACCAAGTATATTAACTCTTTTATGGTAGATCATGTCTCTCTGGTGATACAAACTGTTGGTTTTGTTTAACACTCTTTTCCCAACACTAAGTCACACAGAGCCTACCACAGAGAAGTTATTTGATAATTGTTTGTTGAATGAAAATTGGTGGGTCACAATATGGGATACCATATGATGTAGAATTTCACTCCCACAAAGGATACTCTATTCAAAGGATGCTACATTCAAAAAACATACTATATTATGTTTTCAGATGGCAACCTCTTACTGAAAACATTGTTTCATACACAGAGAAAAACAGGAGAAAAGCTGTAAATTCTAACTCAGTTTTTTAACTACAGCCTTAGCTCTCTCTCTCAGTGAATTGCCAGTGGGATCACAATCCACTTGCTTTCTTTTTTCCCAGAGGACATATGGACATGTGCCACCATTTCTTTGCCTGAATCTTTGCTTTGATGAAAGTTATAAGAACACAGTTTGTAAGCAATAAAAAATAATAAAGCTTGAATATTATTATTTGGCATTGTTATGATTGGAAATAGGAAGGGGAGCTCCCAAAATGGAATTTATTTATAAAACTCTGTATTTATCCTTACATGTTTAAATATCAGTCACCTCCAAAGTACTTTCCATTTTGTGCAATGTACCTATCGAGATTTTTTTCTACTGCTCAAAACAGTTTTTAAACTCATTGATTTTGATGCCTTTTAGTGCTTCTGCTGTTTTTTGTTTCACTTTTTCTACATTGACAAAACATTTTCCTTTGCAAGGACTTTTTCATCCAGGGAAACAAAAAAAAAGTCTCTTGGGGCAAGATTGAGTGAATAGGGGTGGGGCATGGGGTCATGCCATTTTTTGGCCACTCAGTGTGGTGTGGGTAGGTGTGCATGTAAATCATTCATCATGAAAGGGACAAACGTTGAAAGAGTGTTCAAAAATTCACTGAAGGCAAACACAGCCTCTCACAATAATGCCAGCTGGTACACTGACACAGATGGGTTCCTAGAACATTCACCTGGCAGGGGAAGCCTGTACTGAATGGGGACCACCCTCCAGAAGATAATTCCTTTTTTGGGTCCTCCCTCATAGGGAATCGCAGATATTAATTTAAAATATATAGACTATTTCTAAGAATTCAGAGGTCATAAAAGAGGAGCAACAAGTCTAAGGAAGGAGGAAGATAAAAATGTAGATGGAGATTCTTAAAGAAAAAATATCAACTAGTTTGATTTTACCTCCAGATGCCCTTCAGTAATTAGCCTATCATCTACAAACACATGTCTCTTATACCCTGCTGTTAGTTCAGCACTGATCTGGTCATTAGGATTACACTGGAATCTATTAAATAATAACATAAGGTGACCCCTGATCTCTAGGAGTTCACAAGACCTTTAGAAATACACAATTGATGAACATGAACCATTATATAGTATCTGCCAACATACACAATTGTTAATACAAGTCTACACTGCCTTATACATAATTCCATAATTCCTTGTACATGATTCTCAGGTATAAAAAGATCTCAAAAAATATGAAAGTTTTTTCATAATTCATTTGACATAACATCTGACATGACCAGAGCCCTTCTGATGATAAGCATACCCTTCAAGTGATTTGGGGCTATATATAAAGTTCATGTCTTACATGACTCAGAGCATAGCTAGACCTACAGGACTATAAATATTTTTCATCATAGGTTATTGTCCCAAATTTCACTGGTGATGTTACAAAAAATATTGTCTGTTCACCATAATCTTTCTTAAAATCTCAAAAACTTTGATTCCTAAACTGACCTTGAGGTTTCACAAAATATATTGTGGAGGTGTTACATAAAGAGACAGGCAATGACACTAAATTTTTGAGACATAAAATTCAAAAATCAAAGCTATAATTCCCAGGACAGGAGATGAAGAGAGAGCTCTAAGGTTGGCAAGTAGCCTTGATGGACAGGCAAGATTGGGAATCTGGGTAGAACAGGAACTATGCACAGAGGAGAAGGCAGGAGGAAGCCGGGGCTCATTGGGCTCTTTCCAGGCCTGCAAGAGTGTGGGGGCGGCAAGATAAGGGGTGGTGAGTGGAGAGCTGAGGACAGGAGTATGTTGGTTTAGGAGAAAAGGGGATTAAATTTCAACAAAACAGGAAAAACAGAAGCACAGGGAACTGGATTTTTTTTTAGTAGTTAGAAGTACAAAGAGAATGTAGATTTTTTAGTAACAAGTGGTATGATGAGCCCTGAATTTAAGAGATTGGTCTGGCAATGCAGGCAGAATACATTTAAGGAGAGGTCTGCAGGGAGGCTTTTAGCAGGAACCAGGTGCAAGGTGATGAAGAATTGGGAAAAGATAGTGGAGTTGGGATTGCAAAATGGTATCTGTTCCTCTATCTCTAAATTACCTCATTCCGAAAATTGGGAAAGATTTCTAAATGTATTCACTTCACATTTTGAAGTAACTTGTAGGGATGGACACCTGAAAATGTTTGAAACTGAATAAACCCTTCCATTTACTTTATCACAACCATCTGTATGTCTTGAATGCACAGCTGCCTCAGAGTTACCTCATGACACATGGATTTTTATATTCTAAGCCTGGTGGCAAATTCAAGTGACCATGATTTAAAAGAAAGAAAAAAGAATAAACAGGAACAGAAAACACTGCACCGTTCTCTCTAGCAGGGTTCAGATGCTTTCATTTCCCCTTCAACTTAAGAGCTTGAAAGTACACAATTTTTCAGGTACTTCAATATTTGGTGTTCAGTCACACCAGTATGGTTCGCATGCTAAAAAATGTTAATTAAATTTCTCCCTTTGTCAAGGGAGAACAGAGCTTAGTTTCTGAAAATATTAAGTATCAAGGCAAGATTAGATGTCTTCCCTGATATCCTACTCCTCTCTCTTTGCAAAAGGAAAAATAAATTAAAATCTTGCCTTAAGGTTGGAGGTAGAAATCGCTTTACTTTTAAAAAGGTTCTTATCTTGTATAAACCTACTGGCTTTTTTATACTCTGTGATAATCTTCCCACCTTATCCTATAAAGCTAGTCAAGAACTGACACTTCAAATTACTTCATGTTCCTCATGGTATGGACAGAACAGCAGAAGCAAAGTTTGCTAGGTTTTCTTGGAACTATAATAAATTCAAATTAGGTGGTATAATACATTGTGAATAAATTCAAAGTATCACTGACATAATGACCTCAAGAGCTAATTATTTAAGGTGCAATTATTTACTACTCTAACTTGTACTTTATCCTCTCAGTGAGACTCAGAATTTGCTGATTTAAAAATGTGTGGAATAAATCTAATCAAACATGCTTCTACATACTTTAAATATTCAAGTCATTTTATTAGTTCACTTTATTTATACAAATTATATCGATTCACCTGTTCTTCCTCTTTCTAAAAATGAAATGTGTTTGCAATACAGAGTCAATGGGAGCAGACTGTGCCATCATGAAGAAGCTGGATTCAGAGGGTTCATGAATGAGTGGAAATAAGAGCCCGTGAACACCAACCTCCGCTCTCTGGCTGACACAGCAGGACCATATGCCTGCCATTGAACTGTTGGCTAGGATGGCCATTTTCAACCTTTTTCATCTCCTGGCAGACATAAACTACTAAAGTTCTGTGGCACATCAAAAAATACCTTTTTTTTTTTTTTTTTGCCAATTTGACAACAACAAAAAAGAACAGGTATAATTTTGATTCATTTATACTGGATGGCTATTGTTGTGTTGACTGTTTTCATTTTGTTATTTCACAATCTAAGGGAAAAGAGGTCAGTGCCCCTGAGTAAACAGTCAGATATTGCATGTTTTAAACATTCTCGATGCACACCAGTTGAAGATCACTGGGCTGAGGAATCCCACATAGCCAGTGGTCTGCTTTTTAAGGGCCTTTTACTTGGTTTAATCGGTGGATTTACCACTTTATTTATCATTTAAATAAAATGAATTTAAAGTGATATAAACTTTACAAATAATTTTTAGAAATGAGGATGAAACTTTACTGAATTTAGATGCAGACTTTTTTCACTTGTTGGTAACAATATGCACCAAAATAACATAGTTGAACATTAAAATAGTCATCAACCTTTGTGAGAAACATTGCTACTTTTCAGTTAATAAGTTTGCCAAAGAATTGATAATTTTTACTCAACTAAGGATCTAGAAATTAAATATACATTGATGTAATAATTACATCTATTTTATTGAATTCTTTAATATTTTAGTGGGAAACATTTTTAATTAATGTCATATTTTATATCAGGGGTCCCCAACCCCTGGGCCATGGAACAGTACTGGTTCATAGCCTGTTAGGATCTGGGCTGTGCTGAGCTTGAATGTAATGCAATTGAATCATCCAAAACCATCTCCCCCACTCCAGTCCATAGAAAAACTTCCTTCCATGAACCAGTCTCTGATGCCATAAATGTTGGAGACCAGTGTTTTATATAATTTTTCTTTTAGTGTGCATACTAAAATACATTTAATGTGCATACTAGTTCTACTCACTATTCTAATTTTTAACCAAGTTATTTTTTTATGTCTATTTTTTAATCTCCAACTCAATATAAACTTCTTTAGGGCAAAGAGCTTGCATTATTGCTTTATTGCTCATCTTAGCTTCTAGTAGAATGTTTCCTATATAGCAGGTTCTAAATTAACATTGTAAACTGACAGACTCTAATTGGAAGTGGCCTTCCAGGACCTCCAGTCCAGAAACCTCACAGAACATCTGGGATTTTCAGTATCAGGTTGAATAAGCACAATAACCTAAAGGCAGTAGGAACAGGTGCAGAGCAATGGAGAGAAAGCTCCTGGTAGCTATTCTGATTGTGTGCCTGTAGAATGAGGGAAGAATTCTAATAAGTGCTCCAGAACGACCTCTTAAGAGAGTGTGTCTGGATAGTGAATAGATAATAATCAGTTTGATAAAGATAGGGCTAAATTGATTTAAAAGCACTTCTTCCCTTATGTCCGATAAATAAGAAGCAGTGAATAGGTAGGAGATATGTGGTGTCTTGGGGAGCCAATCATTGTCTTTGATACACCTAAGGTCATGCTACACAAACCTGTTCCACTAAACTTGACAACTATAAAAGAAAGTGTGACACTCTGGTAGAAGAGAATAAAACACTACTAACTCGAGACTTCCTATTCTCTGACATGAAATAAAAAAGTTGTACCTTAAAACTGATGTTGGACAAAAACCCGAAATTTAAAAAAATTTCTTTTGTGAATATATAAAAGTAATACTGCAAATGAGTTTAAGTCAAAGTGTGTATTAATCAATATTTTAATACTGTGTACAAAATGCTTTTGGGTAAATGTTATAAAAATACAAGTAAGTCAGAAGTGTGGCTTGCTCTTAAAGTTAAAAAGTACCTGTTAATATTCTAGAATAATGCATCATCCTACTAAATTAAACATACTTCCCTTCATTGGCATGTGTCTACTTGAGTTTTCCCAGAAGCAAACCGTTTTACAAGGTTCAAATGCAATCAATGTATTTGAAAAGTATTCCCAGAAACATCCATAGAGTATTGAGAAAGTGAAGGAAACAATTATAAAAGTTATATTATTAAGCTAGTGGCCATGGTGAGGAATTTGAATTTAATTTTCCTGAGGGACTTTTTGAGACAGTGAAATAGTCTCTACGAATCACCCTATTAAAAGGGCATGGGAGGTGGGTATTTATATACCAACTTCCACTTATTATTTTTGGAAGGTTATTGGGGTGGGCATTAACTTCCCAGAACATCTGCCTGCTGAGAATACAGGCAAAATAGACTCTTAAAACCAAAATATACCTCCAGGAAAAGCATTCCACATACATTCACTTGGGAGGCAGTCCAGTGTGAACAGAAATAGAGTGAAAGCAAGCTGGAGGGCACCAACAACATCTACTGTGATAGCTGCTCAAGGAAATTTTATAGTCTTGGTGTATCTTGAATGAGTGACATCTTTTGCATTCTCAATTTTTATATATGAATATACTTTTTAAACTTTGTTTTTGTGATGATCTCATCTTGAGGTTAGAAAAAAAAGAGAGAGCAACATTTCAGCATGTCTATAGGAACCATCCTGCACATACGAATGCTTTTTTTTCATTAAGAAAACAAACAACAACAAAAAAAAAACAAAACAAAAAAATACACAGCCCTGGTCAGGTGACACAGTTGGTCAAAGTATCTGTTTCATACACCACAAGGTTTCAGGTTCAATCCTCAGTCAGGGTGAGAGTGGGAGGTAACCAATCAACCGATCAATGTTTATCTATCTATCTATCTATCTATCTATCATCTATCTATTTTCCCCCCTCGCTTCTTCTCTTTCTAAAATCAATACATGTATCTTTAAGGGGGAATTTTTAAAAAAGCTACACTGATAATTAGATTTAATTGAAATCTGAGCTGTCTAAAACACTGTAAATCATGTTAAATTGGAGTAATTCAGTCTACTAAACTGGCCTCCTCAAACAAACAGCAAATACTTCTTCATACTTCAGTTGTAACAACTTTAGAAAATAAATATTGAATTATTTACTTTTTTCAATTTTTTATTGTTAAATTACAGTTTTCCCCATATTGCCTCCATTAGTCTCCCCTGTTCTGCCCACATCCCCAACATTGAGTGACCCCACCCCCGTTATCCTTTTCCATGGGCCTTTATAGTTGTTCCTTGACTTCACCCTTCCCGTTCTTTCCCTGTTACCCCCCTCCCACCTTCTCTTTAGTCAATGTCAGTTTATTCTTTATTTCCCATCTCTGGTTCTATTTTGCTTGCTTATTTGTTTTGTTGATTAGGTTACACTTATAGGTGAGATCATATGGTATTTGTTTTTCACCAAGTGCCTTATTTCACTTAGCATAATACTCTCCAGTTCCATCCATGCTGTCATGAAGGGTAGAAATTCCTTTTTTCTTTCTGCTGCATAGTATTCCACTGTGTAAATGTACCATAGTTTTTTGATCCACTCATTTATTGATGGGCACTTAGGCTGTTTCCAGCACTTAACTATTGTAAATAATGCTGCTATGAACATGGGGTGCACAGGTTCTTCTGAATTGCTGTTTCAGGATTCTTAGGGTATAATCAAGTGGAATTGCTGGGTCAAAAGGCAGTTCCATTTTTAGTTTTCTGAGGAAATTCCATACTCTTTTCCACAGTGGCTGCACCACTCTGCATTCCCATCAACAGTGCACTAGGGTTCCCTTTTCTCCACATCCTCTCCAATACTTGTTATTTGTTGTTTTGTTTATGATGGCCATTATGACCAGTGTGAAGTGGTATCTCACTGTGGTTTTAATTTGCATCTCTCTGATAGCTAATGATGCTGAGCATCCTTTCATATGTTTATGGGCCCTCTGGGTATCCTTCTTAGAGAGGTGTCTGTTCAGGTCTTTTGCCCATTTTTTAATTGGATTGTTTGTCTTCCTAATTGGAGTTGTGTGAATCCTTTATATACTATGGAGATCAAATTTTCTGATGGTTAGAATTTAAGAGAGAAAGTATAAGAATTCTAAGACTAAGTCACAGAATGAAGGTAACATATTGGCATGACATTGTTCCATGAGACATAGTGCTACCCATGTTATTTCATGAAAGAATGAGAGAAGTGACAACTGGAAAATGGTTCAGCCTCAGAAGCCCTTAACATAGAGCTCAAAGGGGAGAAATCTAAGACCAGGAGTGCCTCCTACACTGGGAGCAGGAATGATAAAATTGAAATCTGTAAAATTAACAATTTCCTTACTTTATCCATTTTGTGCATAAAATACAAAAAATTAGATGATATATAGGAAGCAGTAATATTTCTAATAGGAAACATATTAAAAACTGAAATTGAAATAGGAAATAAAATTATACAAAAATATGTTTCAAAATCTTAAAATATTTTTGCACAGCTAAAAATAAAGTGAAATCAAACAGGAATAATATACAAGATTCTGCTTTTAGCCCTGGCTGGGGAGTTCAGTTGGTTGGAGCATCATCCTGTACACCAAAAGGTTGAGGGTCAATCCCCATTCAGGTCACATACCTAGGTTGCAGGTCATCCCCAGCTGGGGCACATAAGGGAGACAACTGATTGATGTTTCTCACACCAATGTTTCTCTCTCTCTCTCTCTCTCTCTCTCTCCCCACTTACCCCCCCATCCTCTCTGTAAAAATCAATAAACATATCCTAGGGTGAGGATTTAACAACAACAACAAATAAACATTCTGCTTTTAGGTTTATAATATGATCAATTGCACACAAAAAGTTAATAGGGTATCAATTTTAAATCTCTACTTAAAAAATAAACTTTTACCACAAACTAAATATAAGTCAACAAAGTAAAATATTGCTTTAAATAATTTTAGAAGCCAAAGAAAATAATTTCAACAAGAATTCAAATTATTATAAGGGTAATACTTTCAATTTATTTTTTTAAAATGTTCTCTGTATCTATTAGTCTGTTTCTTTTTAAAAATATTTTACTTATTTACTTTGAGAGAGGGGAAGGGAGGGAGAAAGAGAATGAGAGAAACATCAATGTGTGGTTGCCTCTCGAATACCACCTATTGGGATCCTGGCCCACAACCCAGGCATGTGACCTAGACTGGAAATCAAACCAGCTACCCTTTGGTTTGCAGGTGCTCAATCCACTGAGCCATACCAGCCAGGGCAATACTTTCAATTGAGACTGTATAGAATAATCATATCCAAAGTAGAGCTGGGAAGCAGCTGTACTAAATTTTTTAAAAAATATTATTAAAATTAAACATCTTAAGAGATTCTACTATAAGATAAAATGTTCAGATAATATCTCACATGAAGAAGAAATAAATTAAATGCACAAATGGATTTGTGAAAAAAGGCCTAGGATATCCCTATAACTCTTTTCAAATATTCAAAATGGTCACGTGAAAGAAAGAGCAGACACGTTTGCACACTAGAAGTTACAGGACAGCCATGCCTTCACAATTAAAAAAAAAATCTGCAAACCAATTCACAACAAGTTAACTAGGACGTTAAAATAGTAAAGGATTTATTATCAGAAAAATATTAGCAGTAGTTAAGTATACTTCATGTATGACTTTCAGCAAAGGAAATTAGGCGGGTCTGAAGGAATGTAATATTTATCTTTACCTACCTGTTCATACCAAAGATGACAGTAATTTGAGCCTTCTCAGCAGGATATTGATCCATTCATTCTTTGATTTAGTTGGAGTTTCTATGTGCTCAATATAGTTCTCACTTAAGAATTTTTTATAAAGTATTTTTTATTAGGGAGTCTGACATTAAATGGAAATTAGATTTGTCTTGTGCCCCATAAGTAAATAATTTTGATAAGCAAGCATTGTTCATGATGCATATACAAATTATACAACTTTGTCTTGAAACTTATTAATAGGGTAACTACCATGACAGCAACATTTTTCTAAATTCAATTGTGACTGATTTTTCCTATTACCATTTAGTCCCCTTGTACTGCTTCCCCCAGCAGTCACCATCCTGCTGTCTGTGTCCAGGAGTCAGTGCAATCATGCAGCAAACCTGGTGAAGACCTCCCAAATCCAAGGCTACTATTTTGGGAGGATAGATGGTGGCTGAAAAAAGTTATGCTTTAATGAGATTGACTTAAGGCACCAGTTTTTTTTTCCAGGGCTTGTCATGCTACCAAAATCCCCATTAGTTATTCCAGTCCTTTCCCTAAAACTCTTCACCCAGAAGTCATCTTGATGGGTCCAATAAAAATAAACTTGAACAGTTCAGCAATAAATTTTAATTGTGCAGTTTATAATTCTTTCTAACACAGGCAAATTGTATTTGGGCAATAAACTGATAACATGTCATCCTAATCTCTCACTAATTTCTCAGTGAAAGTGTAATAAATAAATCTAACAGACAAGGACCAAAGGGGAAAAAATCACTGCCTATTATGAAAAGGAAATGCAGCAATCTACCTAAGTGAAATTAAAGTGGGGAATGTGTTTTATAAATAAAAAGGCTTACAAAATGTTTAATGGATATTGGAAAAGATTTGTCTCATGTGTGAATAGTGTCTGCACACATGAAAACTTATTAGGTTAATGTTTCTGAATCTAATTTCTTTTTGAATTAAATATAAGTTTTAATCAAATCCTAACCTTTAAAGTCGTATGACCTCTATTACCCTGTGAGTAATACACCTACGGCTGAGAATAAGTCAAAGAATTAGAACACATTCTCAGAAAAATTTTTAAACATCCTCAGGAATCTCAAGGTAACAAATCTATGAGTATGAGAACTTCAAATTTCTGTGAACCTACTTTTTTTAAACATAGCATATACTGTCTTCCTCCAGAGATGGATCTTAGAGCTCTTTGTGAGTTGTCACTGCTTCTTAGGGAATGTAAGTGAAGCAGTATTAGCATTAGTATTGCTGACTCTCACAAATAATTCTGAAGTCTTAAAATTTTAGTCATTTATTTTGTATCTTATGGTGAGTGGCAGGTAATCATTCAGGGCCTAATGACACTGGTAGTACATCACATTCTCACTGTCCATCTTTCATATTAAACTTTCATTCCTCCGCTAAACCCACCATCTTAGTCACTGTTCCTCCAAACACAGATCACTGACCTCTTCTGTGTGTGTAATCACACTGCTCCCTCGTCATGGAAAGCATTTGGCCTTCCCTTCCTCCCACTTCCCACTTATTTATACCTGATTGTGTCAAGAACTATAAAGGGTATCATATTTCCCTAATTGCTGGCTAACATGTTTGCTTGCCACAGTTTCATGGATGCTGACAGAAAACATGAGAGTCCTGGGTCAGAGACAAAGAACTTTCTCAGTCATGTCTCCTGGAGATGAGCCTCATACTTCCATAGGTTCTCATTCATCCTCAGTTTCTAAGGGGGCAATGTCAGAGCAGCCCGCATAAATGATGTACACACAGTTTCTGACTTAGCTGAGGAATCCTGAGCCTCAATCTTAAAAACGTTGTGCTAGCAAGCCTGCCTAATCTTTGCCCCTTAAGGAGACATTGTCTTTATTATCCTGGTCTGGAAACAAATCTGCCTTCTTCCCCGGAGGCAGATACCATTTCTAATAACAATGGCTGCTTGCTACACAAACATTCTTGAAAAAGAGAGCTCAGGACAAAAACTGCCAAAAGGCTTATAGAAATGCCAAAAGAATTGTATTTCCAATCTCATCCTTCAAACTACAAAGAAAACCCTACTGCCTTCATTATAAGAGGCTACAGTAGCCTCTCCACTCCTGGGTTGTCAGTGCCGTTTGACCTGTCAACCGTTCATGCCGTGTGGCATCATTCATGCTGTTTATTTCATTGCTTGATATTTGGATCCCATTTAAATAAATTATGTATCCACTGTCTCTTTAAGTAGTTTAAACTCAATAAATGTATGAGTTCTGTAATAAATTCCAGTTAGCTACAAAATTTAATAAAACCATATTTCAATAGCCACTCAACTGTTTTCTGAATAAATGAAAAATAGTCAAAACTTATTTTTTAAATGTTTCATCCTAAACAATGCATAAACAAATGGTAGTGGAGATCAAACTGAATGAGTTTTACTCTATCAAGTTTGGAGGAAACAATGATTTAGAATGTGGCAGCAACTTTCCCTATCTTATTGCTTCTTCTTATCAGATACCTTTTCAGTTAACTTTATTTGATATCAAATATCAAGGAATATCAATCTTATGAAGAATTCAAGAATGGTATGAATATTAATCTAGACTTGAGTTTTTCAATTGAGTGATCTTTTGATAAAATTTGCGGTGAAATTAGTTTTGACTTTTAGGAGCTTAATATTAATAACAAAGACTGCTGAGGCAAAATCTTCAAATCTATATTTTATTAATTTTTAAAAATCATATTGCACACATATAATTTAGAAAGCCAAATAATTATAAAAAGCACAACCTTAACTCTTTCCAATAACCAGAAGCAAGTTTTCTAATGCATATTTTAAGCATTCTTGGTTTTGCCTTCATATTCCTAAATGTTTAATTGCTATTTAGACATTTATTTTTAATTTTCACATTGTCCTGTTGATTTCTTCTTGTTGTAGAGAAGGCTTTAGCTCTGTCATACTAACCCTCTCCCATTCTCTTTATATTTATGTCATACTTTTTAAACTTCTTTTTTACTGATTATGCTATTAGATTTGTCCCAATATTACCCCCTTTGCCCCACTCCAACCAGCACCCCCCATTCCCTCAGGCAATCCCCACACCATTGTTCATGTCCATGGGTCATGCATGTAGATTCTATGGCCACTTCATTTCCTCTACTGTACTTTATAACCCCATGGCTCTTCTGTAACTATCTATTTGTACTTCTTAATCCCCTCACCTCTTCACTCATTGCCCCATACCCCACTCCCATCTGGCAACCGTCAAAAACATTCTCAGTGTCCATGATTCTGTCTCTGTTCTTCTTGGTTGCTTAGTTTGTTTTTTAGACTCAATTGTTGATAGATATGTACTTATTGCCATTTTATTGTTCATAGTTTTTATCTTCTCTTTATAACAAGTACTGTTGTTATTATGGACTATGTAAATATCCTTCACAGTTAAACCTTGTGGTATATTTAGATTACATTTCATTTCATACAACCTTTTCTTTGTCTTCTGTTAATAAAGCCAACATTTTCCCCTCAATTTTTTATGTAATTGTCTAACCATATTCTTAAGCTTTCCATGAGAAATGTAAAATTCCTCTCTAAAATGTCACCAATTGCAACTTTCTTCTGAAGACATCCTGCACCAAAACTTTTTCTTCCAGCTTCAGCCTATCTTGGTTGCTTTTGAGGCCCAATGCACAACTATCATCATGGTGTGTTGTTTCCTATAGTTCTGGGATTCCATTCTATATCTTCCTATAACATGATCTCCTTTTTAAAAAAATTATTTTGCTTCCACTTTCTTGATTTAATCCTAAGTTTGGTGGAACACATAAAAGTAGTATCCTGATAAAGGGAATGTTGTAGAAAATATAAATCTTATCAGTATAAAAATAACCTATAATTTACTCATTGTCTTCTAGCTCCCTGATTTCTATTGAGAAGAACTGTACCATTTTAATTTTAATTATTTATATGTAACCACTTTACAAAAACTTTAAAACTCTTTGGAGACTTTTAAGATCTTCCTTTTGTTCTTATTGTTTTAAATGGCAAATTGGTGTGTTTTGATGTGAATCATGGTTACTCATCATGATAGGCACTCATTGGGTCTTTCTAGTTAAAAATACATACTCAACTATGATGGGAAATCTTAATTTTTTAAAACATAATTTCTTCATCTCTATTTTCTTTATTTTAAATATTTATTTACATATTCTCTCTCTTATTCCAGTTCTTTGATTGTTAAATTTTGTTTTACTCTCTGTAAGATTTTTTTCAAATTTGTCTTCTTTCTATTAATTTTTATGCTATCATTTTTAATATTGGAAGAGTTCTTTGATATTCTCTTAAAATTCCCTGGTTTTCACTGTCCTCTTCTCGTTATATAAATTTATTTTTTTCTCATTTTTTTTCTAGGAACATTAATTTAAAATGTCAGTAAATATCTTTTATGCTGTCTTATATTTTATTCCTACATATTTTCCTTGTTTCCTAAATTCTTTTCCCATTTATTTGCCTTGGCTTCCCTCTCTCTCTCTCCCCCCTTTTTTTTTTTTGCCTCAGGAGATTGCTTCAAATGTCTGGTTATCTTCTCATATTCTCATGTCTAGTAATTAGTTTCAAAGGAGCTTATTGGGAAGAAGTGAACTTCTGGCCAAGACAGAGGTGAAGGTAGAAATGTTTCATCACCTTGCACAACCATAGGAACTTCAAAAGTAAAAACAACTAGAACTGCAAGAAGAATGAACTGTGTGGAAGTTCAACAACCAAGGATTTAAAGAAAACATATTTACCTAGATGGGCAGTGGGGAAGAACTGGGGAGCTGGGGTGGGGAGGACACAGTGTGGTTGTGGCAAGGCAGTGGTGGTGGCTGGCAGCAGAAAGGGCAGTCTCGCATTCATGATTGGTGAATAAAAACTGAAGGGAGTACTAGGGAGCCAATGATCCCAGCCCCAGGCCAGACTGGGTAGCCCGGGTTCCATCACTGGGAAATAATGTCTCATAACTTCTGGCTATAAAAATCAGTGGAGATTGGGGCAGTGGAAGAAACTGCCTATCTCTCCGGAGAGTCCATTTAAAGGACCCATACAGGCCTAGAATATATGCAAACCCACCATTCTGGAATTCAGCACCAGGGCAGCAGCTAGAACGGTGCCAGTTGCATACAGGAAGTAGGGGAAGTGACTGGAAATGGGGCAGGAAATGAGCAAGTTGTATTCTTCCCTCTCCAACCCCTCTTCAACATATAGCACCACATCCCTAAGGCTCTGCCCCTTACAATGTAACAGGTGTGCCAAGACAGGGAGTCAAAGTAGCTCTACCTAATACACAGAAACAAACTCAGGGAAGCTAACAAAATGAGGAGATAAAGAAATATGGCCCAAATAAAAGAACAGATCAAAACTCCAGAAAAAGAACTGAATAAAATGGAGATAGTCAACCTATCAGATGCAGAGTTCAAAACACTGGTGATAAAGATGCTCAGAGAATTCACTGAGTATGGCAAACACATAAGGAAAGAAATGAAGGATAAATTAAGTGAAATAAAGAAAAACCCACAGGGAGC